>JANHGN010022570.1:42046-52669 GCA_024605025.1 Megaceryle maxima | reverse complement strand
AAAAAAAAAAAAAAAAAAAAAAACAACAAAAAAAAAAAACAAAAAAAAAAAAAAAAAAAAAAAAAAAAAAAAAAAAATCACAGACCCCTTCAATGCTCATGAGTTTAACTGGACTGTTCACAAATTAAGTGCCTTCATGCTGTTCCGGTGAGGAACAGACATGATCCTCAAGGCAGGTATCCTTTCTTTGATAAAAAAATTACCTTGATGTAACTTCTCCATAATCTTAAAGCAAGTCATCTAAAATGGAACAAATTCCTGCAATATTTATCTGCTTATCCACTTGTCTTGCACAAGTTGACTCATTCCTTCTAAGCAAATATTAAAAGGTGACCATAAAATTATCCTATTGGTGTTTGAATACATAAGTATGCAAATAACTAAAAGACAACCCAAACTTCTGTGTCCCCCCAAAAAAAATCTCTAATAAAAATAAGCAAAAAAAGATGTCTATCTGACTTGATAAAACTCTCATGAAGTTTTATTTTGCAAACCTGGTCGCAGATGTTGTCTGGAGCTTAACACATTTATTCATTCCTAATACACTGTACTAGTTGTTCCCTGCTTTTAATTCTAGTTAAGCTTTACTGACTTAAAGTAAAATAAAATTTCTGCTAAACTCTATAAAATGAAAAACATTTTCTAACTTCCCCCCACACACCCTGTTTGATCAAAAGAAAGCATCTTTGCTTTAGGGCAGCCCTAAATAATTAGAATATTATAAAATATTACGAATTTAGAACAATTTCTAGATACTCTGTTCAGGAAATCCTCTCTACTCAAAGAAAAAGATTGCTGGTTAATACCTACAAATCAAATACTTTCAAGGCGAGTTTTCCCTCTTTTCTCCAACATGGTCTACATTGTACTAACACAGTGGTGCTTAATCCCACCTGACAAGAAGTAGTATCAGAGGTGCAGCCAGAAGTGTATTTGCAGGATAAAGTCACATCCACAAAAGTAACACTGCCAGGTAAAAGGCACTGCATAAATAGATACGAGCAAGGAATAAAGGACCGATACTTATCAGCAACTGCACTGCAATGTTGTTTCTGCATTACCACTATCATGAAATACACAATAACCCACTCCTCAGTACTAATGAGCTCCATATAATATGAAAAAATATTCCCAGAATGTCCAATTCTGTATGCAGGCTGAGATTGCAAAATTTGTCTAGTGAAATTAGAATGTTCTTTATAGGATTCAAACCAATGAATCTACTAGAAAAAATATTGTCTCTAAGATACTTAGAGCATAGAACCTACCTTTCTGGGTTTTTATACTCTTGTTTCTTTAAATCTAGAGCAGGAATGCAAAGTCTGCTTTTATCTGAAGGTGTATTTTTCAATATAACCTGCCTGCAAATTTGAAATATTAAAGGAGAAATGCAATACACTGATTTTAGCTACTTCAACTGAAGCACTGATGGAAAAATCCCATTCCAATTCTATTTTTTAATTTAAAAAAATAATAATTCAGCCATATTGCCTAGTTTTTCCTTTATGAGCATGAGGTTTTGGGGGGAAAAAAATATTAGAAAGTAAACAAACTGAAAATTAAAAACTTACAGTGTAGTCCAAGGAAAATATCACCCTGTTAAAAAACATTGTATGATAGGTCTTTCACAAGCAGCTGAAACTTTTTAATTTGTTTTGCCAATATAAAAGAACTCTTTTATAATCACTAATCAAGAGCAAGGAACATCCCTTCACTTCCCCATCCAAATCTCTCTCCTCATTGACCCAAGAAATCCATGAGCTATACCAGCCCAAATGAGGAGAGCTCTTTCATTGCTTGAAAACAACTTCTGTATGCCTCTCAAGTTAAATTCAATTTACCAGTAAAAACTCCTTTTCAGTGATGCCATGCTGCTATTGGTCCCAGGTGTATGCTCCAAGCATAGGTTGACTAGTGTGGCATAAGAAGGGCTAATGCAGCCCCACCAGGGCAGCTATTTGCTCTGGCTCATGTATGCACAGCTGCACCTCTCCCTCTCCTCTCCAGGCTGGCAGCTACAGCTACACCCAGCCCTGTATAAATAAGATTCAGCTGAATGCCACTGTAGTTAATATTTTCAGCTTTGAGTTTGCCTTTTGGTTTGTTTGTTATTTTTTCTCCCTAATAATCGATTCCAGTTTTTGTATTTGAAGATAACTGCAGCTTCCTTTTCAGTGCTACAGTCCAGGCAGCTAAGGGTAAAAAACACATGAGCTGGGAGATGTTCTCCTATTCTAAAATAAACTAATGAAACATCACGAGTAGGAGTTATAAACTCCTGATACTCTCTCACTATACACCCTGGGTGTGTCCATCACATCAATCAGACCTGGCACTCCCTATGGTTGCAGTTCTGATCTGAAATTCAAGAGCAAAATTGCTGTGGTTGGACAGAAATGAGGCAACAGGCTGCCATACTCATTTTTCTCACCTCGCCCTTAGATTTCTGAGCAACAACAGAGCTGTAGAAGTAGTGCATGAGTGCTCCTAACTGGTGCATCCCAGAAGTGGAACATGCAAGACACACTCAAACAGATCTCATATTAATTGTTTCTGTATATTCAGGCTTTGATTTTCAAATAGACAGAATTTCACTAAAGTTATACCCTGTCAACAAGTTAGCACAGAGCCTATTCACAATATGTTGTAGTCTAAACAGATGAGTCACTGAAATCATCATGTTCCTTGAGATTGTTGTGCATTTCAAATTCCCTTCCTGTTCATGAGGAAAAGCAAACAGGTTAGAGAGATCAGTAAATATAACTGTTTGACCACAAATAAACCTATGCCTACATACAGAGTGCCTGTATTTCACTCCCCTTTTTAAAAGGAAACAGATCTCTCTCAGAATGGAGATTTAAATACACATTAAAAGATGACTGTTGTGGTCCTTCTAACATCCTTCACATCAAAATACTTAAATCAGTATCTACATAAGAGTTCTAGTGATCAAACCACAAAAATGCAGGTAATGGAAATAAGCCAATAGATTTGGATTGTGATAACCCAAAAAGTGAGCTAGTGCAGAGAAATAGCTTGAAGCTTCCACCACCTTCAGATTCTTTCCATGCACCACCATACTACAGATTATTTTAACTCCAGATTTTCTTCCTAACTCTGGTCTTCTACATTTAGGAATAAGTTAAAATGTGACCTGATTTTGCTTATACTGTCATTACAATGACCATTCTGATGTGCTGTTGTGGATTTTCTTTTTCTATATGAACTTATGCATTCCTCTGAAGAAGCCTCACAGAGCAGTCTTTATTCCCACCTACGCTACTTCACTGCAGCATCCCTTAGAATAAATTGTAAGTAAGCTGTATTTCTATGAGACAGGGTCACTGTAATGAGGATACCCCAGGGCAGCTGCTCACAAGAGACCTACAATACTGATGTGCAATTGCTTTCACTTGCATTTCAGAACCTGAAGATTTCTGAATGCTTCCTAGAAAGAAATTTTGCCGAACTGGCAAATCCAACACAATGGCTTTATTTTAAGCTGCATCTTCATTGAAAAATCTGACTAGAGCACTAACACATTTTCTTAAAAAAAAAAATAAACAAATTAAAAAATATTTAAATTTCAACATTTCTTTTTGGCTTATCCAACACTAACATAAAGGACTGCAAGAAACCTTGACAGTAAGAACTTCACTGAAAAGAGGGAAGAATCAACAGCTGGAGAACTACCACATTTGGAAAATGACAGAAAATAAGGGGGGGATAAACAAACAAAGAAAACAAACCACCACACACACACAAAAAAGGACTATTTTGTATATCAGACATCTTACGAACAGATGGATTGTATCAAATAGATTGTTCTACTTATTACACCCAATGAATTAACATTTAAAGATTTAATTACAACTCTTTAAATTATTGACTGCATCTCTGGCTTCCAAAGTTACATGAAAAGATGGGAATGCAATGCCCAGTGTTACAAGTTTTACATGTATCCACAAATCTATAAGATCTGAATTATGGAAACTTTTGCAATACCCAAGTTAAACAGAACACTTCAAAGCTTTGTCTCAGTTGTCTGTAAAAGACAGGCTCCAGAAATGATGTAAAGGTCTGATTAAAATTTGTCAGTTATACACAGACAGGCTCTTTCCTCTTGTAACCAAAGTCTGAATCCAGGCTCAGACACACACATCTAGTCACACAGGGGATCTTTTCTTTCTTATTACTTAAGTTTCAAATTTTCAGAGCTCCATGTGTTTCCTGGACTACATTTCCCCCCCACACACCCCCCATAATATTAGCTAATAGCTGCCTAGAAATACCAATATAAAATTTACTGACAAATTAAATATTGTTCTCTAGCTTAACAGCTTCCTTTCTCTTGGAGCATCTTTTGGTACTTAATGGTTGACACGACTGCATTTACACACCTCTGGAAGTTAAACAGTCTTCACTATTCCCCTCTTTTCCAAAGGGAAACAAGAGCAAGGGCTTCAGTTTACACACTGGACATGGCAGGAGAAACTGAAGATTCAGATGGAAACTTCAGCATTAGGATACATTTAAGAACAGCTTTCTGATGGGGTAATCTCAATCTAATTATTACAGAAGTCATACAATTAGATGCATGTCATAACAAAAGATTCTACAGTTTTATTACAAGTCCTGTTTCTAGCCAACAGACAATCCAAGGTAGACAGGAACATCTAGTCTAGTCATTCAACAGCACAATACAATCCAAAGAAAGAAGTACATCCTACTGAAACTGGTTTCAATGGAGCAATTTGCTGGGACACAAGAAAAAAGCCAGTTACTGGGAGTTCACACCTGGAGTGCTATGGTTTTCCACATTCGTGGTCTCAGGCAATGTACAAGAACACCCAGGTCACCAACCCAGAACACAAACTTAGCAGCTTAGTATTGCTCAAGAGCCCATTTTATTTTTATGTAAAGGGAAGCAGATTACTACTAAATCAAGGCAGAAAGAGATTTTCTTTTACTTTCTATTACTTTTATTCCCAGCTTAAGTTTACTGCATTACTAACATACTATTTTCATTACACAGCACAAATATACATCTGAAAGGCAAGAGCAGTATCAGATCCAATTTAATTAATATAAAATGTTGAACAAGAGATGAAGAAACAAGAAGAAAAATCTAGATCCAAGACTTGTAATTTTCAGACTCAAGTCTTCTGATTTCTATCAGAAGTAATTAGAAAAGCAACCATTCATAATTTGTTTTCTCCATATTCACTGTATAACAACTTTTTTATACCAAGGAAGTATACATTTTGGAACATCTGAAAAAGAAAAAGACAAGTGATTCTGGAAACATCACTTATTCACTTAAGTCATTATGTCAAATGTGTCCTTTCCTTCAGTGCCAAATCACAACGCTATTGCGAGATGCAGATATCAATAAAACTGTCCCTTTGCCTTGAGGCGTCACATTTACTATGACCACACACTTCAGCTTTAAGCCATACAAAATCGCATTCAAACTGAAAATTATTGGGAATAGACCGTTCCAAAAGGAAAAGATACATTGTCAGTACTTGCTTCTCCTCTTGATAGGATCAATTTAGTTGCTGTCAAACCTGGAACAGTCTTATAGAAGAAGGAGAGCACTAACCTGTTTGTTTCCCTACTCCCCAGCAACAGGAAGAAACACAGTCCATATTCCAGCTTGTGTAGGTTTCCTCCAAGCAGTTAGAATTTTAGTTTAACTTCAGTACTAGTGAGAAGGTCCATGCACTACTGCACAAAAACTGCATCACTGCCTTTACACTACAATCAAGCACAGCTGCTTATAAACCAAGCACGACCTAGCCTTTTAACCAATCACTACACTAACAAAACCCGGACTAGCATAACTATCTAGAATAGCTTCATGCTTCACAGAATGATGCATAATTTCGGAATTATTTTTATTTTTACCTATCAGAATAATCAAGTGTGTGCTATAACTGTACATATATATGTCAAAAAAGAAAGAAATATATATATCCTCCTAACCCCGGAATCAAAGCTTTACTCCCTGGAACAGCAAACACAGCCAGGGACAGTTATGCAAGGCTTTTAAGTTAGGCAGAAGTACCTTGACCTCCAGAAAGAAAACAACTGAAAGTGAATCCATGTGAGATTTTGAAGACTATCTGTTCTGAGGATCTTAAGAGCACAACTGTGGTGGTTTTTCCTCTAAGTAGGAAGAGAGAGACAGGACCAACATAATAAACATTTAGGAATAACAACAGTTTCTGAAGAGGGGTACGTGAGGGATTCTGTAGATAGTTTGAAGATAAAACGTCCTCCCATCCATGATTCCCAATACCTTAGCTTGTGGCATGCCTTTTTATTTCTAGTGCCTCTTCACAACAAATAGCCTGAAGAACTAGGCTCTCCAGACTTTAGAAAACAGAAATAAAAAGCATTCTATTAGGGGTCCCTCCTATATACCTGAGAAATGGCACAGCCATCCTAAAGCACAAAATCTGTAGCATAACTGACGCTTCCAGCCAACAGAAGCAGCACAGAATTTCACCTTCCATTTCATCTATCGGTTTCCTATGTCTAATTCTCACCTCTCTTTTTCCACGGCATAAACACTTATGGCCTGAGCATTGTATTTAAAAGGCACTTGTACTGAAGGCTCATGGGAAAAAATGTTTATATTACACCACTGATATCACTTGAAGCATCAAATTAATATGATTGGTTCCCCCTTTAATAATATATACTGTTACTTTCCAATCTGAAATGAATTAGTAAAAGCAACGAAACTTCAAAAAAAAAAGCTAAATTAATTTTATTTTATAAACTCTTGCTCCCATGTGTATAAGAGAAAAATACAGTAAATGGTCATTTAATTCATCATTTCTACCTTCACCTTGACCATTAAAGCACAAAATAGAAAGAACAAGGATAACATGCTATTTTAGAAGAATCTTTTTACAGAACTTCTGGTTCAATGAGGGATTTCCTTCATTCATCCTATTTTTAAAAATCCATGAGTGTCTATTCAGACAGAAGAGGAAAACTTTGCTTTCAGCTCAGAGCAGCTTAGCTTGCAGGTCCCCCCCTGAAAGAGGCTTGGCTATTACTCAAATCCATCCAGCTGCAACGAAGTGCCCAACTCCCCCTCAATGTGCCGATAAAACCCAAGAAATGCAATCTATAACAACTCTGGTAAACACTGTAAGCAGGATGTGTGCGTGCATAAATACAGCACATCACGATTCTCTCATCTGACGAACTACAAAATCTTATGTAACAAGTTATGCCACCTGACTGTCTGAAGGCAGCCCGTCTTCAGCTGGTCAGATGGTAAATTAATGCTCTGACATGCCATACCATACAGATTCCCACAAAAAACACTCCACAGGATGACTTAAATGGCAAAATGTACAAGACTTATGTCTGCATACTCACAGAGCAATTAAAGAACGTGAACACTATGGTCAGGAACAGCAGGTACATGAAATACAAGGTGTAGCATAAAGTTGTGAAACTTCGATTTCTGGAATAAGAGTACCAGAATGTTCTTCCAAGGACTTAAAAATTCCCCATGATTGCAATTTCAAAGCAAGCACAGTAACAATTATACACTATTAAATACTTCTATTACCATAGCACATAGCAAATTACATCAAAATGGGGCCTGCTTTGTAAAAACAAAGCCAGTTCCTGAGGATTACCTAAGCTACTTGTCATACTGTGAGCATTAGGCAATTAATACTGAAACTGCATTGTCTCCTCCAGAAGGAAAGATGCCACATAGTTGAGGATGTACAAGTTCGTTTTCTGTTGCGTAACGCCTTGTTTGGATTGCTTGTTTCTATCTGATCTGCATGAATTCTGTAAAGTTATCATTTCATTACACAGTATGCAAATCCCTATGTTTCAGTTGGCTGAAGCTGCTGCAGTCAGAGTACAGGATTTGTTGTCTCCCTGGTAACACACACCTGATCCAGAAAAGACTCAGACTCTGGCACAGCAACACAGGCAGGCAAAAGCAATTTCTGGAAGCGACTTTAAAAAGGCCTTACCTACCAGTGAAGGAAATCTGCTCCCAACACCTAAATTCACAGCTCAGAGTTTTAAGCCCTTTCCATCCCAGCAATGTTAGAAGTGTTCCCCACCAACCTAAGACAAGCTACTGCCACCATCCTTGCATCCTTTGGTAAAAAACAAATAAAACCAACTTTGTAATCACACTAGGAGCAGTGTTACTAAGGAAGCTACCTGGGGCTAACTCAAAGGCAACCCTGAGAGCTACCTCACCACACTGTGACCTGGTGGTCCTCAAGCATCACTGTCTGAATGGACTATCTTGCAGGACAGTGTCATCCTCAGTCCTGGTTGTTAAGCATCACTGCAGCTCCAGTTCATGGCCCAATTCCCATACCAGCAGTAGCCATAGACTGTATTTTCTTTTTGATGATGACACCCCTGTATAAATATCAACAAATACTGCTGCAAACATTCAGGCAGAACATTCAAGTCCTTAATGTTTCCTGACTACATCTAAAGTTAACTGGGAAGGATGACACAGGACAGAGGAAAATCATCTCAGGGTCACCAGGAGATCAAATGTCATGTCAGCTCCTCATGATGCCTGAAGGTGACTACTTCAACACAAACATTTCTGCAGAAAAGATGCAGCAGGACTGCAATGCATTCCATAATCCCACAGGCCTCTGAAGAGACAGCACCTATTTTTGCATGTGTAGTTTGAAAAAGAACAGGAACAAGAAATACAGATAATTCTGCTTTGTTGTTGGGAAGCATCATACTTGAGCAGCACAGGTTCATTCTAAACTCCCTGGAAAAAACAGATGTTAAGGCTTTTTTTTAATATGCAAATATCTCCCCTATAATGAGTTACAGCTAATCTTCTAATCAAATTCTGTTCTAATACTCAAAATTCGAGCTTTTTTTCCAAGAAACAAGAATGCTGTTCTTTCATCATCCAGTCAATTAACAGAATATTTGTTCCTAGAAAGGCAAAGAAAATTATTTCTTTCCTAACAATCAGTAGACAATTTGTCAGCAGGACTTCCTCAGTTCAACTCTATTATTTCCATTTGGCTGTGAGAATTTTTTTTTTCCCCACCAAAAAGGGTTCAGCAGAGTAGCAGTGAAAGGCAAGATATTGATTATGACCACCATGCACGATGTGAAAAATTAACTGTCAGGAGAACATTTAATGAATTAGTTCTGCAAACACATGAAAAATGCTCTTTCAACTCCAATACTCTAAGTATTTACAACCCCCTGAAATTATCCCAAGGGCCAAATTACTTTACAAAATTAATTAGTGAAAAATCCCAGTGAACCAATTTTTAAATGTATGCAAGAATTTTAAAGTACATTTCCCCCCCCCCTTCTGCTATAAGTAGCAGCTGTCCTATTTATTTTTCAGGCTTTACACTCCACACTGAGACTGTTTACAGTCAAACTTTGACAGAGGTGAGAGAACCTATTTTTAAGAGGTTTAAAAAAACCCCACAGACTACATGCTTCAACAGTTTAAGAAAAAAAAAAAATCAGGAAATAACTTTTAGAAAGAGCTATATAACTTTCCTGTTGTTTCGAGCTTATCCCCATAAACACTGTTGGTTAATTCCATTTAACTAGAGAAAGCCAGGTTAGCCTCCAGGAAAATAACAGACTAGCTTACACTTACAAAAAGTGATTCTTTGAACTTTTAAATATATGTATTTTACTTCCACAAAGACTTCCCCTCCCCACCACCATCTCCCACACAGCCCCCCTTCTATAAGGCTCTGGTGCCTGCTAAATAAGACACAAAGGTCATGTGGCCAATGACAGCACAGGAAGCAACAGGTAAAGTGCTGGTGAAACAGTTTAGTGATTACATTACTACGGCGCAGTATTCACAAACCATGGCAGAGCTACTCTAACTGGCCCCAGTGTCATGACAGTAGGTGGCATTTCCTTAAAAGTTATGGTGTATTTCATACATATACACATAGAAAAATTAGCAAGACTTAGCAATATTCAGATATTTGGGAAGTGTAACAACTGAAGCAAATAAAGGTAACACCAGATCCCTGAGCTTTCAAGCTCCCACCACAACAGAGAAGTGCAATTCCCTCCTCTTGAAGGGTCTTCGCCACTAATTTCTACCACCCTCTCTTGGAGAGGACATTATAAAACCTATCAATGAAATATCAGTTAAATACACACACACACCCCCTCTAAACGGATGAGGTCAGATTAATTCAAGCCACACTACCTAACAGCTGGCTATCACTACAAGCTGTAACCTGACAGATAACTTATTCCCCCCCCGACCTCCGACCCATCTTTCTGGGTTTCCTTTCTACCAGCTTAGCTGACCTGTCAAGTCAGACACAGGCTAACATCACGAGAAGGGAGGAACAGGAAAAGATAAGGTATTGGAGAAGTAGTTACAGAGGGGGTTTCTTTCCTTATGGGGTTTGTTACTTATAGCATGCATATATATAGATATACATATATATACTTGACCTCTGGTATCACTTAAAGTAAAACCCTAAGACTCCACGAAGCACACAATCCATAAAGAAAAAGGGGAAGCAATTTTGACTTTATTTGAAAGACAAAGTGTCAAAGCCTATAATTCTTGATGGAAAGTGCTTGGACTGA
>JANHGN010022570.1:18307-41946 GCA_024605025.1 Megaceryle maxima | reverse complement strand
TCCCAAACTCTGCTAAGTCTCGAGTTTCTGATAGTAGATTCAACTGTCTAGCACTCAGGGCTTGGAGCTTAATGAAAAGAGTTTTGTTTTTTTTATTTCTTTTTTTTTTTTTTTTAAATATGAGAATAGTAATACTACCTTTCAATTTCAAAAAATGGCAAAAGACTACAAGACAGAATAAAGAGAGGTAACATTTTCCAAATGGGCCGAACAGTTTCTAACAGTGAAAAGGAAATTTGATGCATTAAGACTGTATGAACACTACCCCTGTTGCTCATGAGGAAAAGCTAATCTTTGCCTGTTAACATGGCACAAGCATTTCATTTTTAAAAAGCCTATTTAGCATTATTTGGTACACATCAATTTTATCCTGTGAAACTCCTCAAGTTTCCAAAGAAGCATGTCTTTCAGTATACACAATTCAGCTTTTAAACCTTTTGACTTTTCATTATTACATGCAAAAGAAGTGTAATGTTGCATCTTGGTGGTTTTGTTCCCTGGGTGTATAGCATTGCCCCAAGACACCACAACTGCCCAAAATGAAGTTTGTGGTCTTGCATCAAGTACAGAGTTCATTTACTCCAATCATTTTAACAAATATGTTGCTTATGTTGAACTTCATGAAAGGGAAAAAAGTGTAAATATTCCAAAGCAGATTTTACCTTCAAGTTGCTAAAACTGAGTAATTTTTATCATGTATTTTCTGTCCCTTGCCTTACTTCTGCTTAACCTGGATTTAACCTATATGAAAATAATTGCAACTAACTTGGTTTTAGTGTAGTACCCGAACATTTTGTTACACTATCATAAGCTAGACTTAAGCAATATTGACTATGTTAATTGACAAAACTCAACACTTAAATGGAAACACTGAATCTCTGTTAGCTAATGAAATAAAGCTTATATGAAAACTTGGTTTGGTTTTGTTTAATTCCCAGAGATAGCAAAAAAAAAAAAAAAAAAAATGGAGCAAGGAAGCCAAGAATTACAAAAAATTAGCAGATGAAGTATTTTAATTTAACATAATTTATTACTGCTACAGTTTAAAAGACTGTAAAAAAGTCAGGAAAAAGGTAGAAAGGTAACCCAATGAAATGGTAAGTGATAAACTTCTAATTGTCTCTTGCCAGCCTCTGAACTTTGGCACCACTGACAACTGTACAATGATGTGAAATATGAGTTGGTATTTACTGGTACTCTCTGCATATAACAATTCCAATATATCAGCAAAATCTTTCATCGAGAATGAATATGCCTTTTGTTTTCTGTAATTACTGCAAACAATATCCTGCCACTCACCAAGATTTCCTTACTATAGAAAACCTACACATTTTCACTACAGAGAACACTCTGTTTTTCACTTCCACCAGGAGTGGACACAGTACATCACAGCTGAAGGTACTGACCATCAGAAAAAGTGGTCAGTGTCCTATTGCAACAAAAAAAAGATTTTAAATGAATTAAAATGTGAATCTACTCTGGAATCCTCTCTCACCTCCACCTGAAAGAAATTTACAACCCTCTCTCAACTTATTACACATGCAGGCAAGAACAATAACAGCACAGCAGAAACAGTAGGTCTTGACCAAGTTACTAATATCATGGACAAGTTTTAAGGAAGGTTTGGAGTTCATTCAAAAAAAAAAAAAAAAAAAAAAAAAACACCACACCAACACAACACACACCACACACAACCACACACAAACCTGTTGCTGCTATTGTTACAACCTGACAAAGATTCTGCACATAAATCCTTCTTCACAGCAGCTCAAGCCGTATCTTTACAGTCTAGTTTACTTCCACTTTCTTCACACTCTCCTCCTTCTTGTTGTATGTTTTCCGTTTAATTTTTTGCAGTTACTTGAAAATTGTTTCACCACCTAGTTAAGAGCAATGTTTATTCCACATGCTATGTATCAGAATTTATATATTCCAAACAAGTGGAAAGGTCTTACATCTTTTTCATCCCATAAAGGCTTGCAGAAATGTTGCCAGATACATTAAACCATAATGGAGTCTTTATCTTCTGAAAAAAGGTGTAATGGTGACTCCAACTAAATGGTGTCTCTTGTATGCTAAATTAATTGTTAACAGCTTTAAATGCTACTAACGCTCTGAAGAAAGAGTGCAGACAAACCCATAATGCCAATGAAACCTTTTCATACATGTACTTAAATCTAATCCTGTAATTTAGATTTTTGTGAGCTAAATCATGTGGCCAAAATAATGGAGCTGAATATTTATCAACTAAGCCACAATGCATTTCACGTTACTCAAATAAAATTTTATGTGGTAATGAAGAAGGTGCAGGGTTGGGTTTGGGGTTTTATTTCTCTTTTTTTCTGAGGTGTTCATATACTCAAGCTCCTTCATACCTTCATCCACCACAAAGGCATTGTTTAAAAATGATATAAAAAGTATTACTGTTGTGTGTTTCTCAAAAACACAAAGGCAAACTTCTCAGGAGAAAGCAGGAATTTGTTGTTCAGTGGCACCAATTTAGGGTTTTAAAAGATTTCCAAAAGGTCTTCTTTTAATAAGTGATTCTTTCTACCAAAGCAACCTTTCCTTCTCTCAAACTACAGTGATGACAAAACTCCTGAAGAGGAAAGTCTCCTGTTCATCACAAGCCTCCCACAGGTAAGCTCCCATTAAAAGTGACAGTTCTCCATTATATTCCTGTATTAATACTGACAAAAAAACGCCAGGACACATATTAAATGCCTGTCAGCCACCTCCATTCACCTGATAAGCCACGTTACTCCTCTGGCAGATCTCTTGCCAAAGGAAGTAATCGATGATCAGCACCTTGGTAGGTAAATTTCTATCTTCTCCCACTGGCTTCTGCCTCCAGCATATTAATGAGTACATACTGGGTTGCTTTTTATCAATAGCAAAAAATTAGAGGAAAAAAAAAAAGTTTTTCAAGAAGAATTCTAATCTTATGTCAGATGGCACATTTAACAAATCCACTTCACTGCCCTGTAACAGATGTCAGAGCAGCCATCTCCATTTGTCTGCTGCTTTTCTGCTGGCCAGCTTTGGAAGTGCAGTGTCCTTGGCCCTCCAAAGCAAGTCTTTCCATCACACACACCCAAGAAGTCTCCTACCAAATCTCAGCCCAGTTTTTCATCCACAGCTGCCAGAGACACCACCTCAGATGAGCCTGCTCAGGAATTCCCTTTCCCATTTAAAAAAAAAAAAAAAAATCCTGGGTGCATGTTAGAGGCAAAAGCGGCTTAAAAAAAAAAACTCCATCCAACAGGTCACCATAGTAAATGAACATAAGAAAACACATGAGGCAAGAAAAAAAAAAAAAAAAATCAGTGCCTAATGTTCAAAACCATTGTCCAATCCATTTTAAACTTAGATGGGCAGAGTATTGCTCTACAGTTTTATAAAGTTAAGCAACCAGTACTGAAAAGCCTGAAAACAATAAAACAATTTCACCAGTTAGTGTTGCCAAAAAAAAAGTTAACTACATAAATAAAGAAATGGCCATACATTTTCATGGATTGAGTTGCTGTACACCAGCTGCAAATGGTAGTAAATGCAGAATATGGCAAAACCTGATTAGGTATATAAAAAAAAAGCCAAAAAAAAAACAAAGGTTCACAATATTTTTTTTTCTTTTTTTTTTAAAAAAAAAAAAAAAAAAAAAAAAAAGGTTGATCTGTCTTCTTTTCTTCTTTGTTTTGTTATTGTTTTGGAGGAGCTAAAGATTAGGGGGAAGCAGTAGAAGAAATGATGTTTAAATGTAAAGACACCATTTGAAAAAGAAGAATGGAAGTTTTCACAATGGTGTGAGAACTGCATTGCCAATTTTTCTCCTCATACCCTCTATTATTCTGTGTGATATAATCACATATTACATACAGTTGTTAATCAAAAGCTTCTCAAAGCTTTTCACAAACATCTAGTTAAGCCTCATAAAAGAAATAGTAGCTTTCCATCTTTCCAAACAAAGACGACTCACAGACAGGGACCTGATCCAAGACAACGCTGTATCTCAACCAGAACCTGGGTATCTATTCCTCACCACTCTGCTGCACAGCACTCACCAGGGTGGTCTTTCCGGTCTCCCTCAGATTACCATATACGTGTAACAATTTAAAACTATTTACCAGACCCATCTAACTGCAGAGAGCCTATTCTTCAAATAAGCCACATGGTTTTCTTTGTATTAGGACCAAAGCATTCTAATTACATCTGAACAACTATGCTGCTAAAAAAAACAACCAACAAACAAACAACAAAAAAAAAAAAGAAAAAAAAAAGAAAAAAAGAAAAAAAAAAACCCAACAACAAAAAAAACACACCACACCCACACACAAACACAACACCACACACAACAAACACACCAAACCAAAAACAGCCTGGCTAAAACTTGAGCCCTGCAATGCGCATTAAGATTTGTGGGCACTGAACATGCCACAAAGGACATCAGCTTCATTTTTTAAAAAAATGTATCAGCCCCTTCCTTTCCTTCAAAGCACACCACAGTGAAAACACACTCTACTACAAACACAAACCCAGGCTCCATTTCAGTAATATTCTCATGAATATTTAGGACCTTTAAAAGCCCCTTCCCATCCAAACCATTCTATGAACTATTCCAATATTAATCAATTAAAACTACATAAAATTAGTAATTGGGAACATCAAATCCATCCCCTGCATGCAAAAACAGTAGAAGACAGAGGTTGTATTTTGAACACAAGGCGCTTTGCTGTCTGTCTTAGTCATGTTGTTGTCACCTCTGCATCTAATAAAAGCAACCTTGGCTGTCACATTGTGCCTTACAGAGCTGGCATCTGAAGGAGAACCTACTCAATGGAGAAAAGGAGAGGAAAGAAATCTACCCAAACCTTGCTGTGCAAATCCAGGTTCCAGGAAAACTTGTTTTGTACATGAGATGTTAATGTCCCAAACCATTTGCTTACAGCCAAGGATGACACAAGCGAGACCTACCTTACTAAGGGCAGAATCAGCCTGGCAGGTTAGGCAAAGAGCCAAGCCATCTTAGATAGATGGCACTCACGTGATCCCTGTGGCTGAAATCGGGAAGATGGGGAGAGGGAACTATTTGGTGGTGGGATAAGCACAGAGCCTTTTTCAAAGACACTCGGTCTGTCTTGATACAGTGTTTTCCTCTGAGAATTTGAGCAGTCATACTGTGATGGCATGTGCCAACAGGTGCAGACAGCTGTCTCATCGGCACAAAGGTATAAGGTGAAGAATTGTAGAGTTAATGAAAGTATCCAACACTTTAAACCACTTCGCATCATCCCTTCCACCCTTCATAAAATTTTCTCAAGACAAGCAGAAAGTAGTCTCTAATAAAGCTTTGTATAGACGAACTCTCCTTTTCACTGTTCTAAAATGTCTTATACTTTAAAAACAACCACATGCCTAAAAGTAATTTACCAGATATTAAACTTAAAAGGCAACACCCTTCTCTTTATGGTGACCTGACAAAAAGGTGAACAATTTAATAAAACTTCAAAAAACGCATAATAAAACATACAACATTCATTACCCTATGGTCCAAACTATTATTAAATAGCTAGCATTGCAGCTGAAGCCACAATATACCAAGAGAGAATTTAGAAATGCTTTTTATAATAATTCAAAATGTAGTTACAAGATGGTAAGACATGAGAAACCCAAGGAAACAAGAAATGTTTACAAACACAAGCATCACAGAACAAGCCTAAGCATCCAATCCTTATTTCACTCCTCACTGCTCCTTATCTATTTGCAGGTAGAGTCACACAATAACAGTAGAAAATAAAAATATTCAGTTATGAGTGAGCTACTATGCAAAGGCAAAACTCTTGCCTCCAGTTCCAACGTAGACAGTAGCTCTGACAGCAAACTGTTATAAATACTTGAGGGTGAAGAAATCCAACAACACATAAAACACAACCAGTGCCTGTCCATGCCAACAGTGACCAGATAACCCTGGATATGGCCCCATCTGTCACACACCATACAAGAGTCATGCTAGTCATTTTAGGCCCATGACAAACTAAAGCTATAGACCTCATAAACTGAGACAAAACTGAATTCCTAATGCATTCAAGACCAGTGACTGAGCACATTTCATTGCCTTTTTTTTTTAAATAGAATAAGAATACATCATGTTCAATAATCCAATTATGAGTGTCTGCACCATCTTCACAGTAGCACTCATGTCTATGCTCTTGGAAAATTATTTTTAGCACATCCATTTAGAAATCATCACTATCTTTTCTGTTTCACAGCCTGATAACATGCTGTTCTGTATCAAACACAAGAATTGGTTATCAAAAGGGCTGGACAAACAACCTTCAGCAATTTACTTCAGAAAAAGTAATTTTATGGGTTTTTTTAAATGAATATGAACATTAAGGGAGACCAAGTCAAGCTCCACTTTAAAACACTCATTTCTAAGTGCATGTGTTGACATTTTACAGCATATGGCCATTTTTTCTAAAGTAGAATCTCAAGTTAAATTTCACATAAGTGACTTAAACTGTTTACCAGCACTCAGCTTTACTCTTATCTCTACCAGACACAATACTGCAAGATTTCCTGATAAGCACCCACTTGGAAGCAAGGGATATAGAAACCAACACAGACCAGAGACATTGTGCCATTCTTACTTTCCAAATGAGTATACTTAGTGCCCAAAAGCAGCTCTATAGAAAATAAATAAATAAATTGGGTTAAAGACAAACAGGAAGGAAGAGGATACACATCCATTATTACCATAACACTGTTGCACCTCCTTGTCCCCGTCACAAAGTGCCCCTACACAAGAGCCTCCTTCCCTTAACGATACTTACGCAATGTGACTTCTTGTCTGCTTTACACCTTTCTTCCCGCAAGCAATGCACACCCGTTCTGAACACCCCTAGTCTAACACACTGCTCACTTCAGAAATATTTGCTAACCTCATGTTTACTTCTAGTTTCTGTCTAGCTCTCATTTCAAACTATCTCTAAAAAGAAACAGTAACTCACTATCAACAAATCTTTTTGTCGCAAGTTAAAAAGTATGAAAATATTAAATGCAATGGTATTCTCAAAATTGACAAACAAATATGGCAATCCATATATGTAAACAAATACAGGACATCCTTTCCATAAGGAAGCCAAGGAACAAACAAGTTACACAATGCATTTTATAAAAAGCAACATTTAGTATTTAGCAAAGGCGCAATACAGTAGTCTTTCATAGAGGTATAGCAAGCAAAACACAGTATCAAGTAGGAATATAAAGAAAATGCTTAGTGCCTTTCAAAAGCAATTGCAATTTTCTTACAATTCATTTACACGACTTTTACTGGAATCCATTATCTCAAAAATAAACTAATCATAACAAAATAATAGATCTCTTCTTTTGTGCTGATACACTGTGCTTATCACTAGTTTAAAAAGAACAACAAAACTTTTTACTTTAATTGCACAGGCCCTATCAGTCAATACAGCATTCTCTTAGGTTGGTGTATTTTTTTGATTTAAAAAAAAAATCCTATCATGGTTTTCTGCTTTCTGGAAATAATTATCAGATACAGAAAGGAAGATCATGCAACAAAACTGCAGAAAATAGTTCAGATTGTTTATGTAAAGAAGAAAAATAAAAGGAAGGAAAACAGCTATTCAGAATTTGGAAGCTTTTCTAAAAAGATTTCAGAACACAGCTAAACTAAAAAGGCCTGATTTTAATATAGCTAGTTTATTTTATTATATGAGGAAGATATGCAGAAGCAAGTTTCTATGACAGCATAAGCAGTAAAATACTGAAATTTAACAACTGCATTAGGACCATCCAACACGGTACTACTGATTGACAGAAGATGCTGTCTCAGCCACACAATCTCAACCCTCCCTTGTATCCACACCAGTATGCAATAAGCAGCAAGTTGGATCACTTTGCTGCTCTGGATGAGAAGCAAAAAACCAAATCCAGAAAGTCAAAAAAAGAAAGTCTGTGCAGATCCGTGAGCTTATGTGATCACTGTCTCTATGCCAATCTGTTAGTACTAGTGCTAGAAAGGTAAGCAGAACACTTGAGCAGAAAGAAATTAAGTAGTAGTACAATTTTAGGTCACCTCCACCACAAAGCCTCATCTTTCATGCGGGATCCTGGTTTACCTTTGGCTGAAACCAAGACTACACAGCACATTCTCCAGCTGCATGCACTGCAGCAGTTGCCATTTCAACACGATGTACATTTAGAGAAAGTCTGGAATCAGTCAGTTCTGCAGCCTACCACAAAGATCACATCTCATTTTCAATACAGGTTTCAAACTTAATTTTAGGATTCTCCGCCAAATTTTAGCTAAAATACTTTTTTGCTCGTGGTTTCGGAACAATGCATTTCCGCTAGGGAAATCAGAGTCTGTATTAGAAAGCTGTGTGGTAGAAAATGAGATATTTAATGAAAACATTATATTCTCAGACATTTCAAAATCCATTGCATTCACAAAATAGCTTACATGATTTGCTTTTCACCCCATCTTTTGTGCGCACATACTGCAAGTGCTTTATACAACTACCACAAAACTTTGGGTCAAGGAACACAGTAACTTCAGTATTATTTCCTCTTCAGGTGGCAAACCAAATGCTGTATTGCAAGGCATCTAATAATTAGAAAATCCTGCTTAAAGACAGTAGCCAAAGGACTTAAAGAGAACTACATAATATTCACTTTTAAAATTTGCTGCTTACTCAACACTACTGAAATGTTTAATTTTATTTTATTTCTGAAAGAAGTGACACACAAATTTCAAAACAATTTGGAAAAGGTTCAAGTGTCTAAATGTGAAGAAACATCGAGCAACTGTTGGTTTATATTTTTCAGCATTTCTATACTGAAAGACTAACTTATTCAACTTATTTTTAAAATAAATAAATAAAAAATAACAGACTCGGTATTGTTGCTTTTTCCTTCCACTTTTTGTGGCTTAATCCTGGCATCAAAATATTTCATCCAAAGGATGGCATTCATGCCACCAACCCACAAACGCTTTCTGGCAGGCTACAAAGAAGTCAGTGCTCCTCACAAAGCAGCTCTGTACTACACAGTGACTGATGCCAGTAAAATATTACCCCAAAGTGAAGCCCAGTATATAAAATGTATGCAAGCATCAGAATCTATACTCTGAAAATTCACACCTCTTGACAGGTAACAGTCTTCAAAGGCCTTGTAACTCAAAAAATTTACAGAGTTTGGGTCACCCCACACTTCAGTTTTAACTGGAAAAGAAACCACTGAAGAATGGAGAAAATACAAAAACCATGCATGGAGAGCATGAGCAAAAATAGACTGAAGATTCCAATGCAAGTTATTTCTCCCTCTCATGCCTTTAAGTAATTATTGCTTTCAAAGCTCTTTGTCTGTCCTTTGACATTGAAAACAGATGACAAATTGTATCTTGAGCAGAAAGAAAGACTGGTTCATAAGAAGGACAAAAAGAACAGCACCAGAGATGTATGCATTAATATTTTTTCCTCCCTTATAAATGCATAGTAAGTGGTAAAAGTTTCTCAGCTCATATTTTGCAGAGTAACATACTTCTGATAGGACCCTAAGTAGCAGGGTATAGAAATATTACATGAGACACAGTAAGAGATACACCATCTTCTGATACCTCAAAAGCTGAGTCCCTGAAATACAGTACTTCCATCTCATAGCTCAAGCTAATAGATGGACTTTGCTACTCAAATTTCTAAGAGCAGATAGTATTTCCAGGAGCTATTGGACTAGTTTGATGAAATAGACTCAGGAACCAGACATGGCAATAAGTAACCTTTATGGGTACCATAATGCAACAACTCTTTTCCAGAGTATGAAGACCATAAGCACTCCAAAATATGCATATACACATAAAATACATGTTTACGTGTGCAGTAAAAAAAAAAACCATTGTTAACTGAACACTGCTGTTTTAAATTCATACTTGGCTTTTATGCACCTATAAACTAACTGAATCTGGATTAAACTATTTAGCTTCACAAAGAGAAAGCAAGCAGCTATAAACTAAGGCATTGAATAAAAGCTCAAAGCATACATTCATGGTCACCACAGATGTATGGCACATTAAACCAGTCTTCTGCTCATTCAGGTAGAACTCTCATCAACTCAAAAATCCCTTGTGTAAGCATCTGTGTATTAGAATGCAGTTATGCTTTGACAACAAGTGGACTTAAAATATCATAACACTTTTGAGACCAAATACACAATTGTAAATAAAAATCACTATAACAAATCTTTCAACTATTTTCATACTCACGATTAAAAGATATGTTTGAAAATTCTCACTCAGAAATAAGAAAAACTTTTTTGTGAAGCTCTTAGTTACAACCATCTCAAAGTTTCAAAAAAACCCTCGCCTACATTAGAAATGCTCAGCCATTTTTCAGACTTTGTATCTCAATGTTATGTTATGGAGTATAAAGAAATAACATCAGAAATCATCTTTGGCAGTTTAGCACCATTCTACATTAATTGGTCATGGCATCAAAGTTTTACTTTTAAATCCATTTGATAACAAAACCTTTCCAGAAATCTAAGAACAGAATGCTGATTTTCTTAAGAAGTCTGGAGGCCTTAGTCCAGTATAGAGATGAGACCTTGACATATCAGACCTGGTCCTGACTGTCAGTGGAGTTGAGTCATGTATATTTTGCAGGCTTCAAGTTATTACAATTTTTAAGTGGTTATAGTTTTTTCATAAGTGGAATACTTTGAAAATGTTTTAGGAAGAAACACTGTTTTGTGTTTTACCAACATACTCATTTCAGCCTTACAAGCCATCCCTAAAATGTAATATGCAGTTTTAGAAGATAAAAATCCTTATACCAAATCTTTCAACCTCACTAGCCAACTGCAATTTGCCAAGGGAAGTTCAGAAATAGAACCATTCATTAAATAAATACACTGTTCTGCAACCAGGCAGCCCACAAAGATTAAACTCCAATGCTAAACCCCACCTACTGTGACTGACCTAGTGAGGCTTGACCTCATCCACAACTGACATGCACATACATTCTATTTATTTGTTTTCCCGAAAGTGTCACAGATGCCTCAGATTACCAGAATTTATTCCAAAATATTGTTATTGACAAATCCATTGGCTAACGTCTTCCTCATCTATAAAAATCTTATTAAAATTTCTTCATTGGTACACAAAACTCTCAATGCTAAGGCAACACAGTTTTCAAGATTCAAGAACAAATAGATTTTGACTTTCAAGAACAAATGTTGTGTGAACACGGTCTCAAAGTTAGAATTTTGTTCTATTACTATAGCCCATTACACACAGTAACATGGCATACTGAGATAATATTGCTTCTGGTTTTAAAACTCAGAATATTGTAGAAGTGTAATGGAAATGTAATTAATTGCATTAGTTAATTACATCCAAGAAAAATACTTTTTTTGTGAAGAACCCCTATACAACTATGGTTTTGATTATTTTTAATGTAGGTTAGTCATATCACACTCTCTACTTCTTCCCCCTACACTTAAGAAGCAATAAATATTGGTTTTTTCATCACTTTCAGAATACTAAAATATTCAAGTATTTTAAGTAAATTTGTCATTTAAATGCAGACCACCTCATCTATGAAAGCTGAGGCAGATTCTTAGAACTACTGTTGAACTACAGCAGAGTCCCAGGACCTAGCTGGGTACAGAGTATCAACAGTAGTGAAGGACAAGCAGTGGTCAAAATGTGAGGTTTCAGCATATCATTCTAGAATTAATGTGTAGCACTTGAGACACTATCAGAAACAACTTCATTCATGTACTACTTCACAAGTATTGCATCTGGCAATTTGCAACCCCAGAGCACAGCCAACAGAGATTTCCTTTTTACATGTTATCTAGAAGTCTCAGAGAAATACTTCTAAAGGCAAACAGACTAACATTGTTCTGAGCATCTTCCCCTTGCTGTCTGAAAGGTAACGTGTTGTCTCTCAACCCCAAAATCTAGGGCAAATGATCATTTCATGCTATCCTACTGGCTCTCAAACCATGCATACTAGCCACCTCTCTACACTGTACAGCTCTGACCTCCAGCCAGCTACAGGGATATTGACAGACTTGTGTTATCTGCAGTGTATTCATTTACCCAGCCAGCAAGGGTGTGAGGAGGAAGGTTCAGGGAAGGCAGCACTCCAGGAGACTTCCTCCCCAAACTGAGCACAAAGCAGAATAACAGAGAGCTGCCTCAGCTGTATCACAGTATGACATACACGGTTAAACTTCACTGCAGTAGCACGTCTTACTCAACAGTTTAAAGTTTTCAAACAAAACAACCTGTTAAGCAAAGCTGAGATGTGCAGTACCTTTCAAAAAAATTAATTAAATCAGCTTCTTATTACACAGCAACCATAGGGAACTGTTTACAATATATTAAAAACGCACCTTTGTAAGGGTAGCAAACAAGCCTGGGTGTGGCTGTCTCAGCTGGCAGGGAACATGTGTCTTTCAAATATTTCCAGTTCTACTGTGCAGCAGCTTGGGTTTAAGGCAGCGTAATGCAACAGGTTAAAACGCATTCAGAGTTATCTCATGCCATTGCCACAACTACAAGGTGTGCCTTTTGGCTCTACTAGAAGACTAGAGGTACTCTTTATTATAAATCTTACTTTGCTTGCCTGTTGAAAAAAAAGCTTTTTTTTTTTTTTTTTTTTTTTTACAATAAGGTATATAGTAAAGCACCGCAATTTCCAGAGAGGCATCCGACTATCTAGGATGTGCTGACAATAAGCACACAAAAATTATTCAATGTAATACAGCCAAAGAGATTGAGTATATACATGGACATTCAGGAGAATAGCAAGACCTTTCACTGAAAGGTTTTAAAGAAACCAAATACTCATAGAGTAAGAAAGTGACAAATTACCTGGAAATTATAACTGATCAACAACTATAAAGTGGGAGATAAGCAGACACAAACTTTTATAAATGGTGACTAAGGAAGGAAAATAAAGAAGGGAATAGGATGATGCACTGATGACCTTTCTCAAGGATCTACACTTTGGCCTATCCTCCTAAGCATGGAGTAAACTGACAGAAAAACTATTGTTAACTTTGCAGAGCTAGAGTTCGAGGTTCAGAATTAGTCAGAATAATCTTCTCTGAAAGTCACTGTGGATAGCTACAGAAGGTTTGCAGAGCAATAAGCTGATTGTGAAATAAAGTGTTACATGAAATCTACTGCCAATAAATGCAATAGGAAGATAATATGTAGATTTTGAGGGTATTTTTAACAGGTTTCACATTTGTTAACTCTGAAGAAAAAGACTTGAAGTCACTATAGGTAATTCACTTAAAATACCAGCCTTACACCATCAAAAGGCAAGTGAAAAGAATTGGGTTATTTTAGAAAGGAAAACAGACCAGAAATCACCACCACATACAATCTACCACATTTCCTCCCAACTACTGTTTATCACTCACATTGTTCAAAAAGGTAATAGAGGGACTAGAGAGAAAGTGACAATCAGAAATACAGCACAGCTTTCATACAGACACAAACTGTGGACAACTATGGCCTTGGATGAATTAAACAAAACAAACAAGATACAGCTAAAATCATGAACATAAGCAGGAAACAGTTATCCATAGTATACAAGGATTTATGGAATCTCAGTAAGACAATCAAAGTTTAACAAGAAAATTAAAGCAATTTTCATTGAAGATCAGACACTTGATACAACACTCCTAAATGTTTTATCCCCAGAACTGGTAGTCCTGAAGCTAGTAGAACACTGCAGAAATAACTGCCTGTATTATACTGTTTCTTACATTTTTCCCATCACAGAAAATAAAAAAAAAAAAAAAAAGCAGCAACCAACAAAAGCCAAGGAGAGGGGAACTGCTAGCATTATTCAAGACTTAGATTTAACAGTCTCCAAAACAGGTACATATAAAGCAGTTTTCATTAACCTAAATCACTCTCAGATTATTAAAAAAAATGTTGTTCTATCATTTTTTCAGTACATTTAATATTCAGTATTTCCTGAATTCTACTAGTACTTTCTCTTACTAAATCAAAGTTTTCTAGTCACCATTTGGGGCAGGGGAAGGGGGTGGAATGTCAAAAGGGTCACACATGAGTCACCTGAAACTACCAACTAGCAAACAAAGTTGAACAACATGTTTCTTCGAGGAGCCCCTATAAAACCTGAAACAAGTACTACACATTCATGCATCATCAGAAGATTCATATTAAGTTGAACTATGTACATAACGCGGGGGGGGGGGGGGGGGGAAGACGGAAAGGAGGGGGGGGAGGACATGACACACAGCAACCAAGAGTTCTTAAAGCCTGAGATATTGACAAGAAATTAGATTCTTTTCCATGTACCAAATTTGCAACTGTCCAATGCTTGTATTCAATCCTTATAAACATCTCTTATTGTAAAGCAAATGATTTAGGATTATGCAACTGCATCATGGCTGCTCCAAAAATATTATGTGCTGAAAGCACCAAAGTGTTTACAGACAAAGCTTGCCAAACAATCATTCCATCAAAACCACGACTCAACCACTACTTGAGCTAAACTTGTTCGAACTAGACTGAAATACAGATGTCAAGTATTATGTTCCTAGTAAAATTGCAAAATAAACCCGAGGAAAACAAAAAACAACACACCTGTTGGAATGCACTCACAGAAACAAGCTGCCATGCACAGAGCTGGCAGTGAAACCCATGCTGCTGTAATACAGATTTGAAAGAGCAGAGGAAAAAAAAGCAGAATAGTAAATATCATTACAGGAACACAGAGAACATTCAAAGATACTTCAGATTACTGGTATGCTTTAGGTGGGTTGTTCCCACTCCCACAATGAATATGTCACCTCTGGATTTCAAGTACAGCTTAAAACATAACTAGATTATTCTCATCCAACAGCTATGAATTGCGTAAAGAGACTGTCTCATCCCAGTTTCTAAGTGTTCACAATGACCCACAGCAGCCTCAATTAACATCCTCATTGCAGAAGGTTATAAAAACAAAAGAATTACAGAAGAATTGTTGTGGCTCTGAATTCTTCTAGAATGAGACAGCAGCTTCACTATATTCACCAGGTTGCATTTGTTACTTTTTGTTTTACAAATAAAAGTTCTACCAGCTTTCAGATTTTCAGATAAGCCATTTCCTTTTCCAGTTTAATTCAGTACTCTTTAAAAATATACTTACTAGCTCTGCTGGTCTTCAGAGAAGGTAACATCTAAAGACCCAGAAACACCTAAAGTTACCACACTATTTTTAGGATGTGGTTTGATAAGCATATCTTTTGGTTCAACGCTTTGCCTTTCTACTGCCTTCTCAAATTGTGCAAGCACGTACGAGATGGAGGAGGACAGACAGACAGCAAAATGACTCAAACGACTTGTGCAGCAGTGACATACGTGGGAAGAAGGCCCAGAAGCAAAATCTAGGTGTAAAATGGGCCATTCATAATGTAGGTTTAGGTGTAGATCTGACACATAAGGCACCCTAGTTCGTCATTAAGCATATTACATTAAGGGGCAAGTCCCTTTCCTAGACAATCAAAGCAGCAGATTTGGGAAACATCACAATATCAAAACTACAAAGGAGAGAGAGTAAAATCCTGGCCTTCAAAACATACACTTAAGCACATTTCTGTATTAGGTGCTTTTACAAGCTTAAAGCTTTCAAACAAACAAAAAAAAAAAGTAAAAATAAAATAAAAATACACCACACAAACAAACGACCACCACCACCCACCACACTGCAAACAAAAGCCATACAAATCTAACACCTATATTCTGTCCTAACCATGCATTGTTGCTTTGGGTACATAGGACTGGTTCACTGACCTTCAGAAAAGAGGGCCATCTGGCATGCAATAGATTAACAAGGGTTATCTCTGTACAGTTTATCTAAGGTAACAATGACCTAAGAAGTTTTGAAAATTCACAAATTACCCTTCTACCAAAAATGGCACAAACTGCAATTAAAGACAAGGTATAAACCATTTCAGTGAAGAATAAATGAAGTCATTACACAAAAGAAAAGAACTTAAGTATTCCTCAAAAGAAGACACTAAGGAAAAAAGTTACTAACATTTTCAATAAATTTTCTGATCTACAAAGACCTAAACTACTGTTAGCTTATCTGTAACACCACAGTATATGTTAAAATGACCTTTATTCTTCCCTTAGGTGTCCTTGTTTTAGGAAACATGAAAAAAGTCCACCTGGACACAGGCAAATTACTTTCCCCTGCTCCACTCCATCATGTCAAGCAGAAAAACTCATCAGTTTTAAAAAGAAAAATTAAGTCAAATCCATGTTAGCATTGCATGAATCACATTTTCATTGGTAGAAATAAAAAAGCTTCAACATGTAGAGTCACTGCACTAAATCAGTTTAGCCACAGGATGATCCTTTAAAACACTTCTAAATTCCTACAGTGTTTTTTAAAAAGGCATTCTACTTTTGAGTCCATTAAGAACATAGAGTCTGCAAGAACAAAAGGTCAGAAACTTTACTATGAACTGTCTACAGAGATGAAGCGAAGGGATTCAAGATAAGCAACACAGAAAAATCCAGATATGGTTTAACTATACACTGTGGAATACATCTTCGAAAGCCATGGGAAACTTCATTCTCACCCCACTTCTATTCAAGTTTCTTCACAATGTGAGCTTTCTAATGCATGTAAAAAAAATTATCAGGCAAAAGCCTTAATATATAACAAAAAAATGCTTTTCAGTTTCAAACAAAATGCACTTTTGGATATTTTAAACCCAAAGGAACTCCCTAACGTTATTCCTCAGTAATAGTTATGACCTCCATATACTGAAAACAGTTTCATAGCCAAAATGGCCTTCACTTTATTCTTACATTTCAAAATTAACAAGACACCAAAAAATTTACCTCCAAAATTTCTCTCAAACTTGGTGTTCTGCCACCATATATCTGTACTGTAGAAAGCACTTCATGTCTGCCACTACCCTTTTTCAGCTTTAAGTAGTCAGAACAATGATATTTCACCTGAAGGGAGACAGAGTGCTGTCTTTACCCTTCAAAACTTCCTTTGCTCTTTCCGCTTACATAGCGGGAAATGGCACATTCTGTCTTACCCAAACAACTTTAGCCAAACATCCACAGGAGTAAGGTTTATGCAAGAGAACTTACCCTGCTCATCAGTTCCTTTAGATAGCTGTAGGCTCACAATAGGCTTCAGATTTTCATTCCGGTCAGAGTTAATATCTGGGCAAGTCCAAAGAATGGTTTTCACCTAAAATATATAAAAAGTTGGAGATATTATTTTATGGCAACAGTAGCATGACATACATTAAAAAAAAAAAAAAAAAAAAAAAACACCACACACCAAAAAACAAAACACCACCACCCACAAACTTTAATCCTTTATCCTCCAAAGTAAGTATCCTAAACTTGTTCTCTCCTTCTGTAAAACCTTTATCAAGACAAAAACTTAGTCACAGTTGTAACCATATAAGCAATTCACAGAGCAAAATGATAAAACTGAGTAAGACTACATGGCAAGTTCAATTATGGATGCACCATATAGTTCAATATTCCTTTAGGTACACAAAAGCAATCCATTTGTGTAGTTTGTTCACAACACAAGAAGCCCTTTCAGCAAGTTTGTTCTTTAGCTGAACCATCAGTTTGAACACATGCCTGCTGAAACATTGCCCATTTGCATCCCACAGTGATACCAGTAACTTAAACAGGCACAAGAACGAGGTGGCTCTGAACCTCTTGGTTCTGCTAAAGGAATGGATACCTTAAGATGGCAGGAGAACTTGTCAGATCTGTATGTTTATTAGCAGAAATGACCGGTGGATTTTGTGCAAGTAAAGTTTTGGTAAGAAATGTATTTATTAGTTTAAAACTTGAAAAGTTTTTTAAGCATGAACACTGTGGATGTTCTTTTTCTTCAGGTGACAAGAAAAGAGCACAGCAGGGAAGAAAACTATGTTCGTCTGAAGCCAATGTAAAAGCAAATTAAGGAAGAAATTAGACATGCACTACTCTGACAGTTTAAAAAAAATGGCCTAGAGAAAACCTTGACTGCAGTTTTAACACAGACCAGTGTCATGGACAGTGCACACTTCTACAAGTTGTTTTAAGAAAACAAATCCTAGTTTAGAAATCCCACACCTGAGACTACAGAAAACAAATTGCAGGTGCATTACAAAAATAACTCTCTTGTATAAGTGTTTTAAAAAAATTAAAAAGCCACATCTTACTCATGGGAATAAAATAAACTACAAGAGGTAGAAAACTGGAATTAGTTGAAGTGCCACATGACAACCCACATAATTTCACAGCAGATTAAAAGAATAATTTAAATAGTCCAAGAGGCATGAAGCCATTCAAATAAGCATTGTTTACATTTTTATCTCATCTGCGTCCACTGATCAAATTAAGAAAAAGGAACACTGGCCACTAGCAATAGTGGCTCAGTTTGACATAATTATGCCTGATAAATCTTTTCCCACGAGGTGAAAGGCAAGACAGCTATGACAAGCCCAGGCTGCAAGTCTGCAAGTTGATTTGTCCTTACACCCTGAAACACTACAAGGTATTTTACAAATGAAGCTAGTGATCCAACCTGCCCATCACACAAGTGCTGCAGTTAAAAAAAATGTTGTGCAGGTCCCCTAAGTTTTAGCTAAAGTTAGTCTCTGCCAAAAATCAGACCCATATGACTGAAAACCTTACCATCAGAGAAGTTTGAACCCAAACCAAGGGTCTGAATTCTGGATGACATGGACTCTGCACAAAGACAGCTCCTATCACACACTAGATAAACACACCCACTGTCTCTTCTGTTCCCCACCACCCCTTTGTTCCCCTATTCACTGTTTCTGAGAATACTCACTTTCACATTTCTCCCACAAGCATTTATTATAACATGACTTTTATTGATTGAGACATTTGCCCATACAGTGCAAAGTGCATCCCTGCACACAGATCAAACAAACAGTAATTTATAAATTGAAAGTTTACACTAAGAATAAAGGGGGCAAAAAACAACACTTTTTCCCCACTCAGACAACCACGATGGTTTATTTGATAGCTAGCTTGAAGACATACAATGTAAACCAATATAACTTGCCACACAAGGCAATTGCATCAGTAGGATAACTAAAACGATGTGTGACTACCCAGCTCAATTTAGACAGAAAAAAAAAAAAACCTTCAAAGAGCAGATAAATACATTGATTACATCTGCAGATGTGTGAAACAAGTTTGGCTACAAATTTGAAAGTCTGCTTCAAGTCAGACAACGTAAATAAGCCTTTCTGGAAACAGTGATATGGTAAAAAAAAAAATATTCAATTAAAGGTTCCTCATGAGTCTAGGAATAAAAACAGACATTTCTGATAATGCACCATCTCAAGCTGTAGGTAAAATTAAGTTAACAGTATTTGCTTTGAAGAGCTTGTCAGTGTTCTGTCTAAACCTAAGTCACATTCACTTTTACTCATCACTCACTAATAAGAGCTTAGCTGAACAGGCATGTCCAGTTTTAGACTGTCCAGTGTAAGACAGACAGAAGCAAGTTAAACAGAGAGACCACCAAATGGTTAGGTAGATGAAGTACATGAGGAACAACAATGGGCTAAGACACCTGCGTCTGTTACTCTGGAGAACACCTGGGGATCATCTCACTTTCTACATCTACCTAAAGGGAGATTATAGCAAAGACTAAGCTAATGTTACTATTGTTGTACACCTCCAATATACACTGCCCATGCTTTCAGTGGGGCAGGATGAACCAGATGACCTCCATTTAAGCCTAAATCCATCTAGAACTCTAAGACTACCCACCCAAGGTTTCATCCCAATTTTTGATGCTGCTTTCTGATTACTCAAATTGAATTACTACATCACAACAGAGAGCTACAAAATACTGGCTTTGTGTATTGGACCAAGTGACACTTTCAAAACCACCAGTGCAGCATCATATTTGATACAAAATCACCATCACCTAAAAATAAGTAGTCAATTTTGCTGTAATTCCAAACTGTGCCTTAGCTACTGTTAGCAGCACAGCAAATATAAGAATGAAGAGCAAGGCACAAAAAAAAAAAAAAAAAAATTAAGTTACCCTGAAGAAATACAGTTCAGATTACGGTACCAAGCTTTTCTAGTGATACAGAGATGTAGCAGTAAACTGTCTTCTATGCATTCTTCCTCCATTTTCATTTAAACAAAAAACAAACAAACAGCTTAATTTCCAGAAGAGAGAAGAGCAGACCTCTTAGCAGACTAGTTCACATGGATATATCAAAACTAACTCTTTAAATGCAAGTTTCAGGTCTAAAGCATGTGTGTGTCAGCTTTCCATGGAAAGACCGGACATTTCTGTGCATACCTGCAGAAGGACCATGTCACCTGTTTCTACAGGCCAGCAAAAACATCAATGATATAAATTATGTTATAAATAAGCTTTTTAGAAAGCACAAGACTTTAGGTAAGAGTTGTATTGGACTAGCACATCAAAAAGGGAATTTGTCAATCCCTTCCTCATCTAATGGAGAGATCGAATGAGTAGCTTTAGCTTACAGTTGCTATGGATCTTACAGACAAAACAAGAATAGAAATCAAACAATAAAACACAATTTTTGAATAGTATCTTGAAGAATCCGTTTTCCTTGACTCCTGACAGGCACTGGGCACAGTTCAAAAATATTTAAAACTGCAACAAGTTAAAAAAAAAAAATCAGGAACATCTTGTGAACATGAAAAATTTTAAGGGCAACTGAACATTGCAGAGAAACTATGGAAGTTTCCACCCTCAGAGCTGTTCAATATTCCTGGACAATGCCCTGAGCAACCTGCTCTAGCTGACCCTGCTTTGAGAAGAGGAGATGGAACAGAAGATCTCCACAGGTTCTTGCCAACTAAGAACACAGAATCATTAAGGCACTACTGCAGAGTCAGTAAAGGTCACCCTCCATAAACACAGGAGGGTCTGTTTACACACATCCATCTGCAGAATCTGACCTATACTTGTATAATTTGCATATCTTCTATGCCTCTAGACATGATCGGATCATAACCATAAGTTACTGAAATCCACTAATCAAGCCAAGGAAAGAGTCCTCAGCTTGCAGATGATGTAAAGAGAAGACAGTCTTGTTTCTTTGCATATGAAGAAACACTAAGAGAACCAGACATCTCTCTCCCTCTTTCTAAACATTACTGGGGTCCCAGATCCTATGTGAATTTGTGTTTTAAAACAAATACACTTAGACACAACCCTAAAAGAGTATACTTCTCCCTCTTGCAAAGAGAGGTCAAAAGACTTTAAAAGATAAGACTAATTCGTGTCTTGAAGCATAAATAGCAGCTCATAGAAGAATCAGGTCAATTACTAAGAACTTTGAATATGTAAATGTCTTCAGAAGGAGATTCAATTTCCAAGCCATGTCTAATAAGTCAGACCCAAATAGGACATTTATAATCCCATTAAAATCTTTTCCTCAAATGGCCTCTATTTTTTTTTAACATTCTTCAGATAAAAAGATTTGTGGGTTCCTATCTGTCAAAGATTAAAGAGAATTCAAGAAAGGAACTACTTCACTAGGACTAAATTATTTTTTCCCTTTTATGAAATCAGAAATAGGCTTTGGCATAACATTAAGAATGGATGATGAATAAAATGAAGATAAGTAATGAAGATGGGTGTTTACCACATCTGAAAGCATCCTTCCTTAATTTTAAACAATAGTGGCTGTGCAATGCAAGCAAAGATCAAACCTTTAATCATTCAAACATTGAATAAAGTGCAATAGTTTGCTTTTTAATTTTATTTTTAACTAGCAAGCAACTTCAAATACTTTTCCAAACATTTGTAGAGATAAAGTTGTCAGGAAGTTACAGAAGATAAAATGCTGGTTTCACAACCATCAGCGGCAAATCTCTGCACTACCACATCGCCGACCATGGTAAGTTTGATTCAAATGAGACGCAGGCACATGATAAAGTTTTATCAAGCATGCCAGAACATGACACCAAATTGGTATCAGTGGCAGAAAGTGCATAATATCTAATCCAGTATAAAAACATAGTGGTCTAAATAAATAATGCTTAATACAAATAAATCGTGCTGCTACCTGGTATTTATTTTATTTTTGTTTTAACTAAAGAGAGTATTTTACAAGATTGATACTTTACCTATGAGCACTATACTTTCAACCCAATATTCAGAATCCTAAACCCTTGCTTGTAGCATTGTTGAACCAGAGTTCTAACTTTGTAACCTTAAGATAAATTTGGATATGTTATTAATACTCTTCCCACCAACTACCACAGCTTTCTGTGTTCTTTTTCTCGCCTCTTTTTACAAAGAGGAAAATTAAAAGCATTGCATGTTGCTGCAGTTATACAGCCCGGCATTCCAGTGATGTCTGATGCCAAATGGCTGAAAGAGGTTCCGACTCTGACAGACTGTCATCTAAACTGCGAAACTGTGTCACGATAGCAGGCAAAAAAAAAAAAAGTTATCCTAGAAGATTCATGAATCACTATGGTCTAGCATCAAGCCTTGCAAATAGTTGGCGCAGATGAAGAAACCAGTATTCTCCTCAATTCTTGAGGGGAAGAGGGATCAAAGATCTCCACCCTCAGGAGTGATGGGAAGGAAAGCAAGGGCTTACTGAGCTGATTGCACATCATATGTCAGCTGCTAAGATGGAGAGGCAGGAGTCTGGCCTACTTACTGCTTCATGTGGTGCCATTGTCACATACACCCAAAGTCAATATGCAGATTATTCAGAGACCTTCTCCTCTCAGATATAAACACTGTGTTTTGCCTCTGAAAAGCAAATGTAGATTTCATCAATCCCAACCTTACAAATAAATCATTACAAATCCTGATTTACCTGCAGCCTCATTGTCCAACATTCAAAAGCATGACAAGTGCAAGAGATAGAACCTTTTCTCAAAGTCAGGGTATCCTCACTGGATGGCTTCCCCTACCACCTGTCCAGTGAAACCCAAAGCAATTAGCCTCTCTGCATCTCTTGACAAGGTGCCAAATGAACCTGCTTGGCTTCTCAAACAGAAGAACTTGAACAAGAAAAACACATTTTAACTGGTTTGACAAACAAAAGCAATAACAAAATATTTCATACTCATCACACCTCCTTTCAAAGCCTTACAAACACACTTGCCTGTAAGCACCAGGCATACAAGAGGACGCCTAGAGTGTCTAGTGACAAGGTAATTGATAGGACAGTGAAAGGGCAGGATCCCATTTATGTTTGTGCTCCTCTGATGCATCCCAGGTGTTCACAGAAGTTTGCAGGATGAGCCCAGCCTTAAAACATTTATACACCCAAGCAGCATATGACCCATCACTATTATTCTTAGAAAAACTAGTATGTGAAAAATCCTGGTAACCAATATTCCATTTTTAATACTATACTGGGGGGGGAAGAAAAAAAAACACCAACAAAACACAAAACTTTCCCTGATTTCCTCCACCAAAACAAACCACAAAAGCTGCTCATATGCTGACAACTGGGGGGGGGGGGGGGGGGGAAGGGGACAAAAAAAACCAATAATACCAAAAAAAAAATACAAAAAAGCCCCCCATTAATTTTTTGTTTTGTCTCTTTTT
>JANHGN010022570.1:0-11638 GCA_024605025.1 Megaceryle maxima | reverse complement strand
TTTTAATGTATGGGAATTTAAAATACTTTACCTTTTTTCAATTTTTAATTTGTCTTTTTTTTTTTTGTCCCGTTTTTTTTTTTTTTTTTTTTTTTTTTTTTTTTTTTTTTTTTTTTTTTTTAAATCAAGTCAGGTAGTATTGTCTAAAACTAAGCTTGGGGGTGTAAGGAAATCAAACTTCATCCCAAAAGTAGTTTCTGCCACCAGTAGAATCAATTTACAAGACCTTCCCCAACACACACATCTTCTTTCCCAGCACCCTCTCAGATGCAGAAAAGGAAATTATCAGAACTATTAACTGTACCAGAGACAACAGCCTGTTCCTCACATGTCACCCTGAGACTGTGACATCTGTTTTTTTGTTCACAAGACAAGAAAAGGCCACAAGAAGAGAGTTAAAGCTGTATACTGCTATTAAAACAGTTTCTCACCCTGCAGCCAGGTCTCTGACCATCTAATGTCTCAGAAGAGGTGACAGAGACCAGATGATCTGTTCCCATGGGACAGCAACAGCTCTCTCAACTACCTTCCTTTTGGTGAAGAGTCAAGAAACTTTTCAGTGAAACTATTCAATGAGACAACAACAAACAGCTCAATTTCGTAAGTAATTTTATGAATATTGCATATGTTCATCTTAATGACATTCAGCACTGACTAAACAAGATTATGAATTGAACAGTAGTAGTACTTCAGCAGCATCCCAAATCTTTGCTTCCAAATTTTGAACACAAGGATACTATAACAGTGCCTTGCAACCCAGGCTGCCAATATTCCAGCAACTAACCTACCTGAAATTTCCATATATTTCAAGAGCTTCTGGCACCTCAGATAAGTATTAAGGTGAAAACAAAGCAAGGTTACAGCAAACAAGATAGCTACTGTTACTAACATTAAGTCAGAAACTCTGCAAACAGAACAGTCACTCAGCACTAACACAAGTTTCAAAAAAAAATATATAAATAAAACACAAACCACCAATGATATTTCTACTTGGCAAGACTGCTTTGAAGCTCCTATATCAGCGACAAGAAAATGGAATGCAGAAACCAATCACTATTTAAGGGTATTTTGCATTATTATGCATACAATTACTTCATTTTCAAAAGTCCTATTAAATACCAACATTAAACGACTTCACCTGCAAGCACATAACACCCACATACTGTCACAGAGCCAAGAGTTTTTACTGCCACCTGTACAGAAATAGAGCAGCACTGTTCCACAAGCCCTTTTCTTTCCCCATATAATGTAGTGAATATGGTATGCGTCAGGTACACTGTCTGTGCCAGCCTCAGGTCACTTACCTGTTACAAGCAATAAACTTCTAATTTGTACCTAAGTTTCAAGTATGAATTCTAGTGATGTTTTCTGACAATACCTAGAAAAACAGCTAGTCATTCTGGAGGAAAGCAGCATTCAAATTTAAGAAGCTGGTCATGATTTTAAGCATTTTGATTAATCTTTATGGAGTTGTACTGATTCTTCTCCTACTTCTCTTCAAAGAAATCTTCTATTCTCTTACTTTTAAAGCTATTAAAAAAAAAAAAAAAAAAAAAAACACACACACCAAAAAACACACAGACCTCTTTGAACCCTACTTTTCCAAATTATAACACTTGGAGAAAGAAGGAAGAGGGAGAAATAGAAGATATGATTCACTTGTTCTTAGAGTTTCAGCTACAATATTTAAACAATTTTTAAAATTGCTTTTTTAGTACTGTTTTCCACCAAAAAAAAAAAAAGTATCATTCGTGCTTATTCTGGATGCTTTAATGCCATGTTAAATGGATGCTCATTGTTCTGCCAAAAAAAAACAAACACAAACACCACCACACACCAACCCAAAACTTTTAGTCCTCTGTATCTGCAAAACTGACAAGTCAAAGGCAAACAACACTAGCCATTTACAATTCCTCCTCATCTGAGACCTACTTTTTGGAAAAGTTAAAATTTCTTTACTGTGACAGTGATGGAAGCGCTCGAACAGGCTGCTCGGAAAGCTTGTGGTGTCTCCTTTGAAGACTTTCCAAACTCGCCTGAACACATTCCTGTGCAAACTGCTCTCAGTGCCCCTGCTTTGGCAGGGGGATTGGCCTAGATCTCCAGAGGTCCCTTCCAACCCCTGCCTTTTTGTGATTTTTCTAAATAGTCAACAGTCTAACAATTCTTATCGTTATTACCCTCTCCAGCTTCTCTAATGTTCACAACACTGCCTTCCCATGTGTTCCCATCAAATAAGTAATGAAAGTGCTGCTCTATTTTAAATCTGTCCACTAGCTCTCCATTTCAAAAATTATTTCTTCAAGTTTGTCCCTTGTTAATCCTAATTACCTCTTCCTATTACACATAGCTGAGAGATGAAGTATTTTTATCTGTAAATTCCTTCTTCAACAGCACCTTAGTTTCTCTCCTTATATCAGTTTGTGAGGCCTCCCTTACTTAGCCACAAGTCACTTAATCCCCTGCCTCAAGAATGTGAATAAACTTGTCACCTAAAGTTAGACTGCATCATACTTGGAAATATTTGGCAATTATTACAAATTGTTTGGGGTTGTTTTGATTTTTTGTTTGTTTTTACACAAATAGCAGATTTACAAAAAACTAAGGAACAGCAAAAGTCTCTCCCCTCCACCAATACTTCAGACATTTTTCTATCTCTGGGCATTTTGTACTTTTACACAAGTTGATGCTTTTACCTTGCATACAATTATTTTTCATGTGGCCAGTCAGCTCTGTGCAACTGCTAAATTGTTCTGAATTAAAGTGACTGATCACCCTGCCCCAATTTTTAGAAGAGCTGCATTATATCTCTTGGCTAAAGAGCACATTCACAACATTTACACTCTTGCCCTTGGCAGGCATGAAGTTGTTGGCAGTTTGAGGTTAAGTCATTACACTTAAGATCCAAGAACAAAACGATCCAAGAACAAAAGGATACTTCAACAATGCAAGAATGGAAAAACCTCAGTTCAGCTGCTAAGGTATGTAAGCACTGACTTACATACTAAAAAAAAAAAACCACCACCGAGATTTAATGATGCCAGCAATCAGCAGATAATGACTAACTTCTGTTAAAATAACAGCGATGAGCACCCTTTGTAACATTTAATTACTGCTTATTAACATACCTTTGTTTTACTGTAGATGTGCTTTAAATTATCAACAAATTTGAAAGTCTTTACTGCATCAACACTACATATACAAGTGATTAAATCTGGAACATACAGTACACTATAGTATGTTCACACCCAATTCTAATGCTGTTAGGAGGCATAAGCAGCTCTTCTGTTCTCAAATGTTACCTGGCATATTAACTAACCTTACTTTTTTCGGGCTGAAAATAGAATTACAATAGTACAGGATTAAAATTAAAAAATGCTGACAATTTTAATACAGGAATAAAAAAAAAAAAAAATATGTAGCTCTGCAGATCTTCCAGCTTTGCCTACATAAGGAGGCAACTGGATAAGGCAAGAATTAATTTCTGGCTCTCAAATTATTCCACAGAGCTTATCCCAGTTTAAATAGCAGAGTGGAAGTGCCTATGGCAGGCAGTCCTCCAGAGTACCATGACCATTCATTTGACTGCACAGACACAACCTTAACTTAAAACCCAAAAAGGCCTTTTCAATTTCAAATTAATGTCATGTTTTAAGATAATATTAGTACTTCCCTTTTGTTTATATTAACAAAGGCATCCTAACAAAGATCCTCCTACAGTCTCACTATATGGTGATGTAATAAACAAAACTAGATTTGTGACATCATGGAAATTTTCAGTTATGTCAACTACGAGTCAATGACTATCCTGTAAGATGATGCAGAAGTCAATGGGGGAAAGTTAAACAAAACCTGACTTTCTGTCAACACTTTCTTCAAATATGGTAAAAGAAGGGATTGGAGAAAAAAAAACCACAACCACCATAGAAAGGACAAACTGTAAACAGCTTTTATGTAAGTATTTCCCTTCCTTTCTCACTCCTAAATGCTTTAGCAAAAGCTGGGGGAAAGCATCAGGTTCCACTCGGTCTTCCAGCTGCTGTATAATCAATACAGTGCCGTCTATTGAACTATTTTATTATGATTCATGCAACAAGCTGTTAAATACATTTGCAAAGTAGATCAGTGCCAATATCCTGTCATTCACAAAGATATGTTTGTTTTCAAGGCATAAGAATGTTAAATCATAACTTTCTTCTGCACAATTACGCAGTCCTTCTACATGGACTGAAAGCATAAAATCCAATTTCAGCCCCTCCGATTTGAAAAGTAATACAGTGTTAGAAACCTCAACCGCATCCAGAAAAAGCAGGGAAGGCCCTCTAAGATTTGGTGGGGTCTAGTATAATCCTCTATTTGACATATGCAACAATATTCCCAAAGTAGTATCAAACAGTTTTAAAAAGACTAAAAATCAGATTAGTAATTCAGGAAGTGAAGAGAAATGCCTTGTGCACAGAAATAAGAAGAGATCTTCAAAAAGTTTAGAGATAAGAACTTTTATGTAACAGTAACACATTAAAGCCTGTAGTTTTGAGTTTCATCACACACTTTTTTTCTTTTTTTTAAACATACAGACAAAGTCTTGTTACACTTCAGAAATGTGAAAAGTCAGATTTTTGCCACAGTTTCTTCAGCAAGAACAAATTTGTGCTCTGGCCCTGTCAAAATACAAACGTTCAACACATACTCTTACAATGGCCTCTTGAGGCAAAATAAATAAGTATGCATAACCACCCACCCCCCCTTTCTTGCATGCCCACAGATAAAGGAAATTAGGTTTCCGGTTGCAGGTTTGCAACCTGAGAGCCAGTACTAGGAATTCGTGATAAACTGACACCAGCAGTACTGCTGCTACTCAAGCAAAAGACATGAAATGGGCTTGCTACCAAAATAAAACCGTTTCACATTAGTAAAAAAATAAAATTAAAAATTTGCTACAAGGATTGTCTTGATTTTGAAAAGCTGTTTAAACTCTATCTACATCAACATTTCAAATAGCAGTACCCTCAGAGAAGGCCCTCCAGCTATCACCACTAGCAGCCTGCAGAGCCCAGAGCGGTTGATTCAACCCAGGAGTCCAACATCCAGCTCCAAGCAGCACTGGCTTCCACACCACATCAAGTTGCTCATGGCTTTGTACTTGTCAAGCTTTAAAAGTCTGCAAGGATGGAGTCACTCTAGGGTGGTCCATTCAATGCTTAACCACCCTCATAACAATTTCTTTTAATTTTTATAGTTGTTTTAGCATGCATAAACTGGATTTCTCCTAGAGGAAACTAAGTTAAAAATCCCTCTGCACAATTCACCAAATGCAGCCCGACCCTTAACGGTCATAACGGTCCAAATTGACAAACCCCATTTGTGTTGGGGACATGAAACTTAAGAGGCCTGACTAAATTCTGTCTGAAGTAAAATTACTGAAATACTAACAGCATTGATCTCAGAGACTCACTGCCCTGACCTTCACCCAGAGATTCACCTCTACTCTGTCAAATTATTCGCTAGCCTAAAACCAAGTGACAAAACCACACACACGGACAGCAACTTTCAAATTAGATGAAGGAAAGCAGCACTCTTTGAACCAAAAAGGAAGGAGAAGGGAAAAAAACACCACACACTTATAAACCAGGAAATTACAATCTCTCTTGTAAAACACCAACTGTCACAGAATACTTCACATGACAGCGTGAAGTACAGTTATGATTTTGAGCGAGCATGAAGTAAAAAACAGTATCTTATTAGAAGACAAAAAAAAGGCAATACAAAAATACAGTTTCAAAGAGTCCCACAAACACTGTAAAAGTGTACTCAGGGCTATGCAATTTTCTGTCAAATCGACAAACGTATGAGAGCTGTCTGTATTACCACCAACAAGAAAACACAAGTTATCTATCAGAGCTGCTGTTGTGTACAATCAGCATATAGAAAGTTCTGCTACCACAGCAGTTGTTTTGCAGATATTATCTGCAGCTATTAAAAAAGTTCTGTATTAATCCTATTTCACATCACATCAGCATACAATAAGCTTGTCATTTGACTTCAAAGGTCAGATGACAATTGATTTAGCTGATGGTGCTGTAAAATGCATCATGACTCGAGAAATTCAGAGAGCAGAGCTGTGCTACAAAAGCAGCCCTTGACATCTCCCGGAACCCCATCAACTGCTGTACAGAATCAGGCACCAAGGCAGGCCAGAGTACAGGATGATGCTTGGCAATTTCCCCCACCCAGAGAAGTGAGCATTAAGATTCACAAACTAATGCCAGCCAAGTATAATAAACATCATTAAGTCTCCCAAGCAGACTTAACAGGCAACTTTTCTCTAAGTTAAGGTCAACTTCTGACCCATGCTTTCCAGCACCCTGGAATAGGAGGTTTTCTGATGATTTTGCCTAGTTGAGATTTTTAATCCACTATAACTTCACCATTTATGAGAAAAATACGTATTTCACGGTTAACTTGAAATGCTTTCACTAAGCTAAAAGTCCATGTTACTGCATAAGTTCAGTATCAACATATTTCCTCTCAGCTACAGTAAAAACTGGTCTATCCAACATTTGAGTAATTTGAGGTAAAAACCTGTTACCTCAAAAAGCAAACAACACAAGAATTGAAATAAACATCATCAAAAAGTTGTTGACAACTGAAGGTAAGCCATAAGGAATCAAAGAACAAGCCAACTTTAAAACAACTGTAAGTTATATGCTAGTGGTTTATTTAAATCATGACAACTTACAAAATAAAAACTTTGTCTTAAAAAAGCACTTCACTAATTTTTATTAATATCCATCTGAAGAAATCATTCTTCCCTTTCTACAGAGCTTGAGAACAAAGGCAGAAGTGTTAAAACATTAACAAAAAATTCACAGTGCCTCTCAGACCTACCTAAGCATGAACCACTGCTCCCAGAAACAACCCTTCCTCCTGTATTATTGTCTTAAGTAACCGACATTCAGCAAGGTGATTCTATACAGTCATGCATTTTTCAGGAACTTGATCTTTCTCTTCAAAACAGACACCCATCCACTGCGCAGGGAACAAGAGCTACTATTGCTCAGCAGCATCTAATGTGAGATTAAGTAGTACGAAGAGATGAAGCCACAGTTGATTTTGATCCTACTAATCAAACACGAGTTTACAACAGAGAATACACTTACACTCAGATATTGGAAACAACGCTGACAAATACTCAGTTAGCAATCTTACAATTCACCAGTTAGGAAGATTATGAAAAGTGTTGTTGCCACATTCAAATGAAGTGCTCTTTAAAACATGTTTCCATAAAAGAAAACAAAGACTTGTAAATGTCTCACTTAACATAAAAGACATGTGGCAGAATCTAAATCAAACAACCCACCCAGCAAACTGGTGCCACAGAATTCAAAATTATGTCATTGTCTCAGTCTCTTTAATTTAGCTTTACATATGCAAAGACAGACATCTAAAGCCATTTTATCTGCTGATTCATGTTCAAAAACACAGTTAAATAACCAAGCAATTCTAGTGTCGATAGAACTCCTACAGGGTTTCCCAAAGTTCAGAGTGAAAAACTACTATCAAAGCGAACACCGAAACTGCTATGGACTGTGTTAAGTCTTGCACTGCCAGCTGCATAAGAATTAAAAATCAGAATTAGTCAAAACCACAAGATTATCGTCACTCAGCCTCACTGACAGCCTTATTTTGTAGGTTTACAACTGTGCCTTCAGTTAACCATTGTTGGCAAGGTTCCACTCCCAGAAAACACCTATTGCCTTTCACACTGCAACTCTCATAGGCCCATAAAAATCCCACTTTATAAACCTCCAGTGTGAGAGTCCTGTTTCCATAGTTCTGAACTGAACTCGATGAAAAAAATAAAGCTTAGACTAAATAAAATATGCTAGAGAGATATAACTGAAATCAAGTCACTGACTTAAGTCATATCTCCCTGGAAACATAAAACATGGAACAATATAACATTTTTCCCCCCACTGCACAGAGACATATACTTAACATACTGTTAATTTTACATTCCAAATCAACAAAAGCCTCAGATTTTAGAGTATACATATTTACACTGATAAAAGTAACAACTGCACTTATTACTGCTATGTTTGTCATAACTTAAGATAAATGAATGGGTTTCAGAATAAATGGAGTAAAAATCTAAAATATGGGTAATGAAGTAAACAAAGCAAAGATAGAGAGATATTAACAGATAATTAAATCATGCCTTATTGACTTTTTAAATATTGAAATTAAGGAGCTGCTGAGGAATAAAAGGAATCTGCCTGAAGCTAAGAAAGCCAAGGAAAAAACAGATCAAAACTGTCTGCCAACTAGCCCAGACATAGGGTCAATGAGAATAAATTTAAACCTCTGAAAATGTCAGCATTAGGGAAACCAACTTGTGTGACTGAAATTTCGATGAAGGCAGAAGCTCTGCTTCTTTACTCTAGTAGGGTATCCAGGATTTCCAACTGCCAGTAGTAAGAACTCAATAGCTTCCAGCATCGCCCTTGCATCCCCCTACTGATATGGAGAAAGCTGTTCCTTTTTATTGTCTACAGTAGACATGCTACAGGACAAAACAGAGAAAAAGAAATTAAATTGGGCTTCAGTCCTTTCTCTTACTATCCTACCTCTCATTTTCCTAATGTATTTCCAAAGCTATCCTCCTTAACTGGAAGAACATGACCTTACTAAAATTCAGAATAACTACTAGCAACATTTTATGTTCTTAAAATTAAGATTTGTTCTCCTGTCTTAGAAATAAAAAGTGTATTCATAGGAGCAGAATAGGTAATTCTCAAACAGCCATTTTAAAGAATATATTTGAGACATTTACCAAAATGAGAGGACAGAAAGAGCTACAGAACAACAAAATGGTCTTGAGGCAGCAGCTGAATGCTTATAAGCATTATTAAAAAAAAAAAAAAAAAAAAAACACAACTCCTTGAAAACCTAGGGCTGGGCAGGGGGAAGACCTCACATTTGGACATGTTTTTTAAAACAACAGCTATCCAGAAGTTACTTCCAAACCTTAAAATAACTTTTCTGATAAATATGACATGGGGAGAAAAGCTCTCTAAATGTAGAGCCAATTATACATGAGTGAAATGACAATCATAGATTTTATTATTGAAAAAATAATTATGAATTACGTGTCCTCATATTAAGTTTTTATTCCTGACTGTAGCTCCACCCTTTCACAGTGCTGTCAGTGCCTGCCTCTACACCTACTATTGAGTATTATTAGTCAAGAAACTTTTTGCAGCCCTACAATATCCAGGGCTAACATCCCATATTGATTCTGACTTCATCATCTAAGAGGTGAACCACAAACCACAACTGAAAACTAAGTATGTCTATGCCAAGTAGCAATGCTAAAAAACAAGCATTTTATTAGCAACAGTAATACCTTAATACACTATTGAGCAAATAAGTGCATATCCTTTAATCAACTAGTCATAAATAAACACTGTTAAATGGAAAAAAAAAAAACCACACAACTTCTGTCTCTAGTTACCTATCAATAAAGGGGAGACAAAGTATTTACGTAAAACAGTCCATCATGAAACTTTTGGGTTTAAGCTTCACGTAAATACAACACGTGTAGGTTTACAACTAAGACAAAAATCTGAAGTTCCCACAATGTTTCTGGATTAGTAACTGGGATGGCATCTGATGGCCTAAGGCTTAAAAGCCTTGAAAGTGAAACACAACTCGCAGATCTCTCTGATTACAACTGCCACAAACTTCTACCTTAGAACTTTCACCTGTCCCTCCCACCACTCCAGGTGGGGGGTGCGGGGGGAGGGGGGGAACAGAGACTAGCCCAGCAATACCTTCCAAATAAACAGCCACCAAACTCTTCACCAGAGAAAACACAAATGCTTATTATCCAGACAGTACTTGCAGGGACAACAGGAAAGAACTGGGGGGTGAACGGCTGCTTTCCCTTTTACAAAACTGGTTTATGCATTAGAGGAAACTAATGCTTAATTCCCATCATTAAAAGCAAAAAAAGACCCCTCAATCAAAATTCCATCATGAAAGGACTGCTTTCTAAAGAAAACACCAATCTTAGTTCATCCATACAGATCTGGAACCTAATGAAATCTGACACCTTTAGTTGGAAAACAAATTTGCATTGTATTATCAACTCTGGCTCTGCGCTCTCAGATGCGCTTCATTCAGCATGCAGTAATGGGTTCATTAAAGCAGCATCACTAAGAGTTTTAAAAGCAGTTTTGCAGGCAAAATTTTTAAAAGCGATTTCCTAAGCAATGCTATCAAAAAAAAAAAAGCGCCTCTATTTTTTCTTGGGGTAAAAAAAAAAAAAGTGATTCCTCCAGCTAAAACATACAGATGTTGTGGCCAAGGTTATACAAGGAGATTTTCATTAAGTTGAGCAATTCCCATTTTGTATCACTGCTTTACCAGACACGAATGGGTGAATTCCTCATTAAACATACAGAAGCAGCACCACAGTTATCCAACGCAAATAATACAGGTCTTTTTAAAAATAGCAGGAGAACATCAACATCAAGGCTTCGAGCAAGATAAAATGGGGGAAAAGCAAACAAACTCAGCTGAGGAAGGTTATTCCCTTCTCTTCTACCCTTCCTTGCTTCTTCACCACCATCTCCTCCTCCCTCCCACTGGGGGCTAGTTTAAGGCATTCCCTGGTTTTCCACTTTTTCAGGCTCCCAGCAAAGAAATCATCCACCCGCAAATATTTTGTACCTCTACCCCCTCTCTCACGAGCTGAGCTTTCAGAGCATCCCCACCGGCACTGCCGCCGAATTACTTAATTGTTATCTTTACTGTGCTCTCAGCACCGGCTCAGAACAAAACCAGCACGACTACACCCTCGCCGGCTATAAAAAAAGTAAAGAAAAAAAGAAAGAGGGTAAAGGAAAGGGGGGAAAAAAAAAAAAAACAAAAAAAACACTGAAGTACAACTTACAGCGCCGAACAAGATACAAGTTATTTATTGAGCCCCGGACACCGCGTCCCCCGCCGCAGGCCGCTCTCGGCGGCGGCCGCCGCCGCAGGGGTCGGACAGCGCGGGGAGCCGCCGCCGCGGAGCGGCACTGCGCGGAGCGGGCCGTCGCCGCCGGCACTCACCGCCGCCTCCGTCTGCCCGTCCGTCCCTCCGCCCGTTCTCCTGCCGGGGCGCCGGCCGCGCTGCTCCCGCTCGGGGCTGCCCTTCCTGAGGGGAAAAAGGCACAAATCTGGAAAATAGCACCCGGGTCGGCTGGCTGCGGGGGAACGCGCGCCCGGCCCGCCCCTGGCCCGGGGCTGCCGGCGGCTCGGCGGTCTCCCGCCGCCCCGGGGAGGACGCCCCCCGCCCGGCGGAGAAGCGGGGCTCCGGACGCTGCAGCGCCGGGGGCTCTGTGAACCACTTTCGTCCGGGCCCCCAGCCCTCGCCAACTCCAGGGCGGCGGCGCCAGCGGCTATGGGGCTGGGGACCGCGCAGCCCCGGGGCTGGGGGCCGTTGCCCCCACGCACACCCACCCACCCGCCCGCCCGCACACACCCCCCGGACCCCACCCACTGCACACCCCCCCAACCGAGACCACCCCAGGGCCCACACCCCCGGGCACACCCCCACGGGAGACCACCCCCACGGGACCACCCCCACGGG
>JANHGN010022568.1:0-32136 GCA_024605025.1 Megaceryle maxima | reverse complement strand
TATAAATAATAATAAATGGAAATAATATATATTACCATTCTTAGGCATAATTTTATGGATTCAGTTTTGAACCAGAAAGCTGTTTTAGGCAGACCTGTGCAGTTGAGCTTTATGAGCCTTTCACTTCAGTCTTGTGCAGCTGGTGCAGCAGGGAGCCTTTGAAGTTGCAGGGATGTCCCTCTCAGCTACACTTGCAGACATAAAGGTTGCCGTCACCTTTCCAGGTCTAGTACACATGCAGAAATATGATTTATATTTTCTTGTCTGTTCTGTTCCAAAGCCTACAGCAGGGAAATAATAATTTGAATTTATGGGAACTTCAACAGTTACATCGTAACCTTGAAAATTTGAATTGTTCTCCCATAAAACTGCAATAGGCTGATAACTGTCTTGCCTCTGCTCATTTAATTTGCCAAATTATTTTCAAGGATTGAGTCTTGCACTTGCTGTATATAGAAAGCAGTGTTTTATGTCTTCTGTTGATAGACCATTTTAAAGGCCTAGTAGCTCATCTGTACCACCAATAAGAGCAAAGGAGAGATGATAAACTTAACAATGCTGTATTTCAGTTGTCACTTTTTGGCACCCAAAGATAGTTCACTAAAAATAGATGTATACCAGATTAACAACTGCTTCTGAAAATCTGTCTCAAATATTCTGTTTGGTTCGCTTTTCTCATTCCCAATCATTTGAGGGCCTTTCAATAATGTGTTTAGCCATGCAATAAACATTTATGCTTTGTGATTATTGAACTAGTTATTTCTTCCTCCTTTTCCAGCATGAAGGCTGTGTGTAGGTTCCTCTTGCTTATATTGTTAACCAGACCTCTGTAACTAATGTTGGAGTTGAGCTGTGTCCTCAAATCAAGCCTCTTTGGTTTAAAAAAAAAAAAAAGGTTTAAAAAAAAAGGTTTCTTTTTGACACAAATCCACAGGATGCCAATGAGTGTGGGTCAGACTTGGAAATAGCCTAGAACAGCCCATTAGGAGATGAAATCTTGAACTTATGTGTCTGAATTATAATTGATGGTGTTATTGAAATAGCGTTATTTATCTCCACTGCCCAAAAGGTATTAGGCAGCTCGCATATGAAAACTGTTGACTTTGGTAGTTAGCCTTGGGTCTGGTTTCTTTCATTAGATTAATTCCTTCATTAGGGCTTGTCTCACAAATTGCCTCTATCTGACCTGATTTAAGAAGAGAAGATGAATGCATTCCTTCTGCCTGACTGCTGGTACTTTCCGGGCTTGCAGTGGTCTGAAAACCTGAGATTGAAAGACAGCTACTGTTTGGTGGTGGCAGCATCTGTGCAGGCTGTCAGGAAGACCTGGTTGTTGACAAGGTTAGACACAGTTTGCTTTTGGTTTGACCGCAGATGATCTGCTTCGGTGACCCTGCATCTGGTGTGTGGACTGTGATAGTATAGGACAGTGACTAGGCAGTAAGGTGGTGACTGGAGGAGGAATATTTCCTTGAGTAGTCATTGGTCCCGCCTGCTCTCTTTTGATGTTGACACAGTCTTTTTCTGCTGTCACAACTAACCGTGTAGGTTTTCAGTGAAGCAGATAAGAGAACTGGCCAATCAAAAACCGTAATTGAGGAAGAGTGTCTGGGGGCAGAGAGTATTTCTTGCAGATTATGCAGCAGTGCCTCTGAATTTGTTGCTGTAGGCCAAGTTATGTTTTATCGGGCTCTTTCTCCCTACGCTGGGGGTGGACACACAGTTGAGTTGCCTTTTTATGCTGTTACTGAGATAAAATGCTTTGAAATAGGGCTATGGTTGTGATATGCTGGGAACTCTCATAGGAGAATCTGTGCAGTTGTGTGGGGTAGTGGAAAATGTGGAAACATGTTCTGTTCATAGTGTGTACAGTGGGTGGCACCTTTGGGAGTTAAGGTGAAAGATTAAAGTTTTTTCCACTTGTAGTCTGTGAAATGTGTTAAGAACAAATTCTGATGAAGCTAAGGGTTTTATTTCCATTTTGTCCTTGAATTAGTGGTGGTCTGCAGTCTGGAGGAAGTGGAAATGTTCCACGGGTTGCAGATGATGTGAATCACTAGAAGAAACTTGCTAGCAGGCATTGGTAATTTGGTTAGGATCTGTGGTTATCAGAAGTGGTTGTTACCAGCACAGCTAGGAAATTTGTCTTGACTGTTTTTCTATCCCAGACTTTACATTTTGAAGGATCATGGTAATGAAAATTGCTAGAAGCTTAATCTTAAATACATGAAATCTTATTAATTCATGTTTCTACTGGCCATTTGGTGGACTGTGAAAGTTTATCAATTTCCCCTTTGGATACCTCCCCGAGTATGTAGCATTAGTTCTTGAAAACTCAAGAAAGCAATAGTAACTTTGTACTCTCTGAAACAAAGGAACAGCCTTTAGACTTCTCAGATGATGTGACAAAAAGATAGTTATGCTTACCAATTAGGTGAAACAGAGAAAGGCTAAATTCTCTGCTGCAGTAACACAGAGTTTCAGTATCATTAGGGCTAGCCAGAGGAGAATGAGGGAATGCCTGCAAGCCTCTTGCAGATTAAACCCTGAGGTGGCTGTTCATTTCCTCCTTTCATCAGATCTTTCTCTTAGCTCTTACCCAATTCCTGATAAGCAGCTTTAAAAAACCTGTTACATCCTTATATTTTCAGCTTTACTCATTCACTGTAACTGAACTGGTTATGCATCCCTTTCTTCATTCTCAGATATCTGGGAACTTGCAGATGTCATTTTGGTAAGATAAGGAAAAAAATACTTATCTTTAAATAGCATCTTGCTGTCTTCTCTCTTTCACTTCAGGGATAATTTTAGTGCATGACTTAACCAACAAGAAATCATCCCAGAATCTGTATCGCTGGTCTTTGGAAGCACTCAACAGAGATGTTGCTCCAACAGGAGTTCTCGTGACAAACGGGTGAGTGAAAAACATACATGCAGGGTTAAGATACAGTAATTACGAGGTGTTATGGAAGTCTTGGTTCAACCCTAAAGCTACCTGAAGTCCCCATTAAATTAGATGTGGTTAAACCTTTAAGAAAGAAATAAAAAAAATGTGAGTATCACAGAAAATTATTGTTCTTTTTTGTTTTACACTCCCAATCAGGCCATTCTGCCAGCAGATTCCCAAACTGCACAGCAGAGACCTTGCTTTAATGGAAAAGGTGTTAACTGCATCCTTCATTTGTCTGAGGCCTCTGTGAGAGTGGGTCCAGTCCCTGATACCTGAAGACTTGTGTGACCATACTGAGACACGCAAAGCCTTTATAGAGGAATTGTCGTTGGATGGCATGTCTCTGTTCCAAAAGGCTTTCCCTCCATGCATTGAAACTGTGGAAGTTCACTTAATTATTTTTTGGTTTGGGTGATGGGGGAATTATTTCAGGAGTGTGGCTAAAAAAGAGCTGGAAAACTCTGCTTAAACAGCATATTCATAATTAGTTTTCCAATTTTATCCAATTAGTTTCCATCTTGTCAAATATTTCCTCCTGTAGCTCTGTGCTCCTGTTATAGATGTAGTCAAAGAGGTTTTAAGATCATTGATAAACCTCACACAGGAGCAGGGAAGCAATAATAAGAGGGAGCTTTTTGTGGGAAGAACATGAATTGTTTATCTGCCTGTGCTGGTATGGTGATGTTTCTGTAGAATCGTGGGAGAAGGGAAAGAGGATTTGCATTATATAAACTGCAAATTTCTCCAGTTTTCCGGCATATAGGTACTTTACAATCATTTTCATTTTCAAAAGCTTAATTTCTGTCAGGGACCGATGCTTGGAACTAGCAATTGCTTGGTCAAGTTGTTGCTGTTGGTTGTAAAATTACTTTTTAGAAGTTTGCTTTAGGTAAAAATGGAAGACAAGTGATTATCCTAGTTGAGGAGAATGATTTGAGCTTGAATTTGTGATGACATTTAATTGTAATATTATTTACTTTATATCTTTTATATCATACCTGAATCACAGCTTGTTGGAATTCAGCTTTTGGTGGCTACCTTTATTTGAATGTAGAAGAATTAATAACTTGACACCACACAATTTTTCTTTGATCTAACCTGGAAAGGGTTATGACTGTATGTAGGAGCTCCAGATGTTAAGAGATACGAGTTCCGTGATCTCTGGTGGCACATGCTTGGTACAATACTGGAATTTCTGTTTCTTTCCTTTTTGTGTTAGCATTTTTTCTGTGGTTCATCTGTGATGAGAAGAAATCCAACTCGTGGTTTCTTTTCTCTTTCCTTTCAATTCCCGTATAGTGACAGATACAGAGGCCTTTCCTTAATTTACAGATACAGCAGATTCTCACTTAGATAATGACTCATAATAAATAAATAACCATTATTTGAAAGGCACAGGGAAGCTAATGGTGCCCTCGTGTCAGCTTATGTATGACTGTCGCTTCATTCAGGACTCTGTTTCCCCAATCAGTGACTATGACCGGGAACAGTTTGCCGATAACCAGATTCCACTGCTGGTAATAGGAACTAAGCTGGATCAGATCCCAGAAACTAAGCGGAATGAAGTTTTGACCAGAACAGCTTTCCTGGCTGAGGATTTCAATGCCGAGGAGATAAATTTGGTTAGTATCCTTGTCACCAGTGTTGTTTTTCTTTTAAACGGGAGTGAGTCCAATTTTTAGTAAGCAAAGATGTTGTGACAAAAAATAAGCTTTTGGAGATGTTCTCAGTAATGCTGGAGTCATTATGATTGGCTGTCCCCATTGCTCAATAAAACAATTGTCTTTGTTTCACTATAGGGAGGTATTGATGTCGTTAGATAAGGTCCCCGAAGCTTAGAATTGGTGGTTGGGGGATAATTTTTCTTTTCCCTGTTCTTAGTTCTGACACAGACTATCTTTAAACGAAGCATCAAGATCACTTTATTTATATATCTATAATGTGTGTGTGTATATACATATAGATGTGTACATGTGCTGTGAATGCTTGTATGTACATACACGTGCGTGTACAATCTCACATGTAGCCCATACAAACTATTAGCTGACTGTATAGCTGGTAGCAGGAGGAAGACGTGGTGCACAGAGGGGAGTACTTGGAATTCTCCGATCGATTCACGAAACGTTTTCTCTCAAATGACCATGGAGCAGAAACCAGCCGACAGCCTTTGTTTTCCCAAGCTGATTGCATGTGCTGGGGGAAAGGGTATGTTGGTTTCCCTGTGTATGGCTTCCTCACATTAATTACCTTGTGCCTGGTTTGTTGCTGTCTTGATGTGTGTTCTAGGATTGCACCAGTCCTCGTTACTTGGCTGCAGGTTCATCCAATGCTGTCAAACTAAGCAGGTTTTTTGATAAGGTAAGTCAAGACAATTAAATTATGTTTTATTGTTCTGTGTATTGAAGGCTGTCTGTGATTTGAACATGGAACAACAGTTAGCTGCTCCTATCCCATTCTGCTTTTTGAGTTGATTCGAGGCAGGAGGAGGCATGGAAAGAGGGGGAGGCTTGAAGGAGGCTTGGGAGGCCTAAGATTGGTCTGCTTTTGGAAACCTGCAGAAAATAGCTCAACTGCTCGAAGATTTGATTTTTGATCCACATAGAACAATGATAAAGAACTTAACAAATGTGCAAAGACACTTCACATTTGCTTTCTGAGTCCTTTGGACAGCCAGAGGTTTTACAGTGTGCTATGGTAGTAACGTGGGGAGTTACAAGACTATGTTTAGCTTTGTTGATCCTGGTTAAAGCAAAATTTAGGAATTAAGGAATTTAGCATATTACTTTTCCTTCCCGCAAAAGAGAACATCAAGGCCTAATGTGAAAATAACAGAAGGAATGCTCTGGTTTAAGCATCCCTTGGATAAAGATGTTACAGTGGAGCAGATCACATCCTGTTACAGCTCATAACTTTAGAGGAAATTTGGCCTGAATTTTCTTTGGAGGAGGGTGTAGATTGTACAGAGTGAAAGAAATCACTTTTTGATTCCTATGTTGACGGGACTGCCTGTGTAGGTATCCTTCTAACACAGACAGTTTGTGCATCATTCTCAGAGAGCAAGTCAGGCTACCTCTTCTCAAGCATCACTTAAACCCAGGGGCTACTCAGAACCACCGGAGTTGTTGCACGCCCACAATAGGAGCTTTCTCTAGGCCTTAGAACCACTGCACCTGCAGAGTGGGGTGGGAATAACTGACTGATGTAGCAAACACCCAAACCATCACCTCCATTACTAAAGAGGTCTAATTAAATTAGTTCCATAGAAGTTGAGGATAACACAGCTTTACTAAGAATGGCTGGAGGTGGCAACTACTCTGTGTGTGAGAGTGCATTGCACTTAAAGTAGTAGGCCTAGAGCAAGGTGCACAGGCTCAGACCTTGTCCCAGTTAGCCATGAGTTTCAGTGCTCATGTGTGAAGTGTTGATTGGAATCTGAGGTTATGTATATGCTGTGCCAGCTAAGGTCATTCTCTGCTTTTCACAGGTCATAGAGAAGAGATACTTCTTAAGAGATGGCAATCAGGTTTGTCATTTTTCTTCCTTTTTTGTTTCATTTCTCCCTGTGTAATGTGAACTGTTGACAGAGGCCCCTTTAAAACATGGGTTTCATGCAGCTTAAATGATAATCCGTGCTGGTAATTGAGTTTTTAAATCTGTGGGAGTGCAGCTGTTTTGGATAGACAGAAAAATGGCTGACTTTTGTCAGCTGAAGAATTTGTCTGTAATGTGATTGGCAGTGAAATAATTAAGTATGCTAACATAGTAGAAGTTGCAAGAGTGAGGTAAAATGGGCAAATGTGATCTCTTCCAGATCTGTCAGCTTCAGGCTGCTTGGTTGCAGCCAGAGATGCTGTCCTGAAGGTCGATGAAAAGGCTTTTTTTGCACAGCTGGAACTAGCATTTTACCTTTTGTACAGGTAGTTTTCATAGAACAGTGGAGCCACAAGAAAAATGGCAGTATGATACCAGCTTGTAATTCATTCCTAAATGGCTGGATTAACTGTTTTCAGTACAGCTGGTGAAGAACTAGCAAAAATTACTCTCATGGTTTGGGTAAAACACTTCAACTTTTTGTGCTCCTCTGCTTTCCCGTGTGCAGCCTACAATGCCAGGAGTAGCAAGGTTCCATTTATCATATCTGTGAGGTGCTTACAAATTACCATGAATAGCACCACTGGAATGCAATCAAATATTTCATTAGATGTAGCTATGCAGAAGGCCCCTTAGGGAGGGTGGCATAAAAAATAGTCACAAATTACAAAATGATTACTTTTTTTTTTTTCAGTGGGTTTGGGGTATTTTTTTATGCCTTTAAGAAAAATAAATTAGCTTTTTCTTCTTTCTGTTCTGCATGATGCCTTTTTTCCTTCCCTCTCCCCTCCTTCCCACATTGTAGTGAAAGGAAGTCTATCCTTCCTTGGGGATAACAGCTTAATGCAGAAATCTGCTTCTGTACTAGTTGTCTTTGATGCATGCTGTAAGATTTTTATTTTTCTTATTTGATCAGTTTTAGTGGCTAGCCAGGGATTAACTTCATATTCCTTATGGCCATGCGCCAAAGATTTCAGCCTGCTGATGACTGCTTTCATCTGCCCTAACTGACAATAAGTCAAAAGCTTTAAAGAAATCTCAAGTAGTGGACAGTCATATTTAAAGAGACAAATCCAAACTGGAACTGGAGATTTCAATACAACCTCTTAATGTTATTATTTGAAATGATCTACTTAATATAAATCTTATGAATGTATTTGTGGGTTTTCTACAATAGGTCTCTTCGATCACTCGTGTTTTGAGGTATTTTTATTACAGACTTCTTCAGGATGAAAAAAATGATAAGTTTCAAATTGTTTGTAGCTATGACTTCAATCAGATGCCTGATAAATAAATAATTGTTACTCTTAATTAGTGACTTTGATATAAAAATTGCTGAAGCAGGTAAGCTTTTACCTGTGGTGTCCTGTTACTTTTCATTTACAATGATTGCATTTTTCCTTTTTGAATTCCCAAAACAGTTTTCATGAGATGAACCTTTGTGCAAAATCTGACTGATTTTTCCCTTAGAGATGATTGCTTTTCAGATACGAACAAAACAATTCCTCAGTGAGCTCCTTGAATATCTGTTTGAGTTTTGGGCCTGAAAACACTAACTGAATTTATTTAAGTTTGGGGGGGGTTAGTGGACTTTTATTTTGAGTAAGTTCTTTAGCTTTCTCAGTTTACCAATGAAGTATGTAACCTAAGCAGCCTGCTTTGTACTGTAAATTATGTTTTTGTCCCCTACCATCCAGCCAGGCCGATGTTCTTTTGGCACCTTCCGTTTTAATATACTGTATTTCCTGTGAGAGTGGAGTTGTTCTGGGAGGATGTGTTCACTGGGTCAGCTGTTTCTGCTTGTTAATAGTTAGATATGGAAAAAAATCTCTGGACTGTAATCAAATAGTTGTACGATACACCAGTAGGACAGACATCTTACACAGTGCTGGAAAGCAGGACATCTCCCTTCTCTGAGGGATTCACGGATGCATTGATTGCAAATCTGTTTGAAATACCATTAAGCCAGTGAAGTTTCTGATGGTTTCAGGTAGATTTTCTTTGTAAGCACTCATTGTCATGGCATAAGCAGTATCTACGGATAGGTTGCAAAAGCAGGAGTGCTGATCCTTTGCATTGCTGCAGCCATTTCTATTCTCATAACTTTTTTAAAGCTCTCAGCAATTGATAAAACTGTGCTTTCAACTACCAGTGAAGTGCTGCTGTCTGAGGTTAGAAGGCATAAAGTCTCACCAGTTCTTTAATAGGACTTGGTAATACTATTTTATAGTATTAAAAATTAATAGAGGAGAAATTCTTCTACGCATTTGAATCTGGGGGGAAATACAGACTTTGAAACCTGTAATTAACTGATTTAGGATTTGCCATAGGAGTTAAGGCTTTCATTGTAACCCTTGCCAAAAAGCCTTAAGGAGCTCCATAGAAGAAAGGAGCCACGCTCAAGTTTTGCAGGTTATTTAATTAAGGGTGCTCCTCTAGCAGTAAGCTGAGGCATTTTAGTTCTGATTCTAGAGGTGGGGTGGAAGAGGAAGGCCTTGTAGCAGCTAGCTTGGTAACAGATGCTCACATGTGGGCTAGAGGGAGCTCATGCTGATTCTGACATGAAGACTTATATTTCCTGTCTCTAGATTCCTGGCTTCTCTGAAAGGAAAAGGTTTGGAGGAGGAACGTTGAAGAGCCTTCACTATGATTGAACACTGAAGAAGGGGAGGATGACCTCTCTTGAGTTCCAAAGGACATTCTCATTCTGACTGGATGCTTAAAGACAATAATGCATATGACAAGCAGAGTAAAATGATACTACAGGCAGGTAGACTCCGGAAGCTACTTTTGCTGGAAAAGACTTGGGGAAGAATTCCCAAAAATCTAACCTGAAGCCTAGAGTCCTTCTTATGATTGGGGACATTTGGGGAAAGTGTGCAATAAATTGATGCCTCTCACACTGCTGTGGGAAACTTTATCATACACAGCACGTGTATGTCACATTTTTGTCTCCACTTTTGAAAACTTATGGACAGTCTTTGCAATGAATTACATTCATTTTGCCTCTAAAGGAAAGATGCCACTGAGCGGGTTTCTCATTTACAGTAAAGTGAGCAAAAATGTAAGGATGGGTAAGGAACGGTCTGGAAAATAATAGAATGCCTTCTTTAAATTAATGGTGTTGTCTCACTTGGAACAAACACACTGCTCAGCCCTATTCAAAAGGGATAAAAGAAATAGGCAAGAAGTGAAAAAAAGACTTGCAACCTTAAAAAGAAATAATGAGTAGAAAACAAGTGGTATTAATTCTGCAGCTTAAATTAAAATTGTTTACTTTGGAGAGGACAGAGTGAATCAAGTACTCCTGTTTATCTTTTCATAATTGAGTGTGGTCTTGTTCTTAATGTTGAATTTAAAAGGCTGTGCATTGAAAGCTGATAGAAAAAGTATGGTTTTATACAGTGCTTATTTGGAACAAATGTGACATGGTCTTACTGAGCCTGAGGGCCTAGCAGATTCAGAAAACAGGAAATGTAAGAACATCCTCTGAATTAGAAGGGACAGAAATTTAAAAGGGATATAAAATCCTGTAAAAAGTAGGAACTGAGCACGATTAGAAGGAAGGTTCTGTGATAGGTATGTTTCCTTTTCATATTTAGTACTAGGGATAAAGGAGACTTGACCTGGACTGATCTACTGTGCAAACTGTTGTCTTCCTAAATAGCCCAAGATTTGCATGGTTTCTCACCTCCCCAGAATTATATGAAGTGGTAAAAGCCTGATTTATGGCAGCTTCTCCTTTCTCCTCCTTCCTCACAGTCACCTCTAATGGTTGAGCCTCTGGCAAAAGCTAACTAAGAGCTGGAGTTAGATATAAATACAGATTAATAATAAATGGGGATAGAAGAAAGTAAAATGCTGGTGTGAAATTGACAGCGAGCCGAGTTCTGCAGGCTCCAGATTACATCTGCCTGCAGCTCTTCTTTAGCAGCTGCTTGGAAATAAATGGAAAACTGGCCATTGCCACTAATCAGGCACAGAAATGACAGCTAGGTGCACCACCAGTCAAGCTTATTAAAAATACCAATACTTTGCTTTTCCTTAGGCTATTTCCAGAAAGGTCTTAGAGCATTTGCAAACATGAGGAAAGTAAGTTTTTAGATGCTTCTACGAAATAGGTCATTAGTTTACATTTAGTTTATGACCAGGGAAAAATAAGGTACTGAAATATTCATAGCAGATAGCCCATGTCTGAGCTATGCAGCTCACGACAGCACCAATGCTCCTTTGACGATAAAAGCTGAAATTTTCTCAAGGTCAGGGCTGGTTTAGGGTAACCAATTCTGGGTTCTGTAAGGTTACTAAGGAACTGCAGAGCAGAACAAGCAAGGTAGGGCTTTTTCTTCCTTCACCCTGTGGCTTCTTTCAGAAAATTGGGACTGTTGCAGAGTAAGGGAGGCCATATGTGGTTTAAGATGCTGCAGGAAGCAACAGTTGCACAGCACTTCGATGTGGAGGAAGCAACTTTCAAAAGTAGCCCTCTTCAATTAACCAAAAAGGAGCATGGCTTCAATTAAAAAGGAGCATGGCTCAGCATGCTGTAGGGCCTAATTGCAGCTCACCCATATCTATGTGTTTCACTGCTCAGGCTCCACAAAGAGGAAACAAAGTCTTTGTATCAGAAATCTTGCGAAGGTCAGTTCATGCTCCAGGAACAGGAAAGAATGCATAAGCCCCATGCATCAGTGGGGCTGAAGGTTATGACAATCAGGATTCAGGAGCAAACCAGAAAGCAATAACTGTCATCGTGGGAAGGATTAGAAGATGAAGGGAATTGTACCAAGGAAAAGTAGAGCACGTGGGCAAGCAGTAGGAGGTTAGTGGATTGAGAGAGAAGAGTGGTTGAGACTGTGGCTCCTGATCTAGGTTCAGCTAAGTCTGCCTGAGCTCACCTGAATGAGCCATAAAAGCTCCTAAGCTTCTCCCAGGATATCTCCATCCACTCTTGAACTTACCTGTGCAGTCTGACAAGTGACTTCATGGTCAGTCTTGCTGTCCTACCTGTGACATGAAGAAGGCTTCCCTGGGGGCATGGTTCTGATGTATCCGTTTATCAAATTGTAGTGTTTTCAGTACATTGGGAATGAAAGAGTTCACCCTTTTTTATTTTAGTCTGGATGTTTAACTTGATGAAAATGAGGACCAGAGTTGTTCCGAGCTGTTCGTGTTGTCACAGTATTTATTCTGATATCACCACCTTAACTCTGTCCTGCCACAAACAAGTCATTTCACTTCAGTGGTTTTCATGCACTGAAATCCTTTAGATAGCTCTCAAGAGTAAAGGCTAAATTTCCATGCTGTCTCCATCAGTACCCCTGAGAAATGATTGCAGACCCATCTGACCATGATCACTGTGCTTTAGTGTTTGTGGTCCCAGACTAGCACAGGTTGCTTTGTAAAACACCCGTGTGCTTTTTTCCACAATTTTTACCCACTTCTTGTATTTCCTCAGGGCTGAGTTAAGGATATGAGCAGAGTCAAATTCTGTTTAAATATAATCCTGAAATTTCACGGTTTTCCCATGCTTGGGGTTTGGATAATTGCACTATCCCTATTTTATGGTTTTTACCTTTATTTGACTGACACATGCTGCAGCTCTCTTGAAGCAGCTTTATACAATTTTAATTTGGAGTGGTAGTTTCTCTTTTCCTAAATGTAACACAGAGGAAGAATGGGCTGATAATTCGAAATGAGACAAATCATGGGGACTGGCAGAAGTTGTTGCAGGTTCCATTAGCCTGCTGGCTAGGTGTAGCGTGCGATTAGGTGCGTGCATCTTTCTCGTTATTTTAATCAGAGGTAGTGGCTCCATACACAAGCGACACCAGTTCAGCACCTTACCTTGGTTGTACCCGTATTGTTGTGTGTAGAGCAAGAATATCTCACACCTGCTGTGGTGTGCATCACGTCAGGATCCAGCAGGCAATGCAGAGTGACCATCCCAGTTCTTTTTACTGACTTTACCCTTACAGCCCCATCCCTTCTGTGCTTCTGCTTTACTTCTAAAATGTCTAAAGACCAGTTTTAAATTATGTCTAAAAAAAAAACCTGTTATCTTTCTCCCAAATATTCATCATCCAGATGAACCCTTTGGGTTTTTTTAGATCATAAGCTTGAGTGCAGTGGTTGGCTTACACATCTGTTGATGCAGTGTCCAACATCTTAGCTCTTTTAATACAAATAGGTCTCTAGTCCAGATTAAGTATCTTTTTTGTTTAGATCTCAGCAGGTAACCACAATTAGGTATAATTTTTCCTTTTAGACAAGGCATTGTGTAATGGGGTCATGTATGTTGATGATGTCACATTTATTTTTACAGGAAGTACTAGCTCCTTGTCAGAACCCAAGTACCTGAGCAGCCGGAGTTGCGTTGCTGCTTGCACCTCACCTGTTTCAGCTGCCCAAAAAAGGCTCACCTCCAAGCTTGGGGCTGTGACACCAGACAACTTCTCTGCATCACACTTCACTCCTCCCTTGATATGTTTCATCTTTCTTTTCTCTATGGCCCCCATGCCCTCTACGACACTCCTGTCTGTTTTGCCTCTGTCTGCCCATACCTCCATTTTCTGTTCCTCCAGCTCTCTTTCTGTCATTTTCCATCCCTTTTTCTCTTGCCACTTCTCATGTCCCACCTTTCTGACCCCTCCATATTACTGGGGTCACAATGTGCCCTCTCTTTGTGCCCCTTGCTCTGCTCTCTGTTTCCCCCTTTCTTCCCTTATTTTTCTCTCTGTTTCTCTCTGCCATGCTTTGTCTCTCTTGCTGTACCGGTGATCTTTCTGTCTTTGTGTTTGCCTTTCTCTGCATGTCTCTGTCTCTCTGTTTTTTCTCCATCTTAACTTCTCCTCTGTCTGTCTCTCTGTTGTCTCTCACAGGCACACCCATTTCTCATCAAAGCACTTTTACCCATTACCTTAAAACTGGAGCTACTCAATCTCTCCCTGTTATTTCCCAGGCAGAAATACACGCCCAGCTGCTGTGTACCTCAGGTGTCTGCGAAGATGGCCCATGAGGGTATATTTGAGATGTGTTAGACTTCCCATGTGCACGCAGATGGAAGGTCTAGCATATAAACAGTGAGCCTCCCATCTTCCCAAGGGGCCCAGCAGAGCTTTCTGATTGATATATAACCAGCTTAATAACTGATGGGGTAGTCAGAAGCCTGAATATGTTATAAAGATGATAAAACACCAAGTATGTCCCACTTCATAGCTGTGCAGAAAAGTAGGAAACCCATGTGTACAGTAACCTTCAATTCTTGAGTATGTATGTTCTTGTTCTTGTAGCAATGGAATTGCCAGCTTCTTGCAGCCATCTTTAGCAAAGGTGCTACTGGTTTTAAGCATCTGAAACCTATCCAGTAATGGGGTTTTGGGTGCAACGTGATACAGATTTTTGTTACTGATAATAGTATTTGCAGAGGCAGCTGCAGTATGCTCCATTTATCACAAATGAGATATGAAGTGCTGTGTCGTAGCCTGCACACAATAGATTTTTTCAGTCAGGTATAGTCAAGTTGGGGCTTGAATCCTCGTTTCTCAGTTGATATGGAGGTGACAGACTTTACTGATCAAAAACCTGCTTCTGCTTTTCAGCAAAGGGAGCTTAGTCCTTCTATTTCTGTTGTTAAGTCAGCTCTTCCTATTAGAAGTCATGTTCCTGTCTCACTTTGCTTATGAGGATGCCGGTTACTTTGATTCCTTTACAGAGCTGAACAAGTCTGTGGCTTAGTGCACTGGTTTTCCTTGACAAAAAGCCATTATCATTATTGATAAACCTGTCACTGGCTGGCAAGTTACCAGCAAGTGCTCAGAGGCAGAGCTTTCCTTAGGGTGTACTTTGCTGCAGCACCGTGCATTAGGTCCTCAGACAGGCACTGGTTTTGGAAAAAAACATCACATAGGTGTCAGGTGGTAGAGAGGAACAAGAGTAAAATCAGTCCCAGTCCTCTTTAGTTTCAAATGTCCAACAAACAGCAATGCTCCTCCTACCTAGTGAGGGTCTGATGTGTAGCCAAAAGTACTGTTCTTAGTATTGCCCACTTACTGTGGGTTTATTCTAACATCTGATCAGTAAATGGGAAAAGGTGTTTCTTTATGGTACATGAGAACCCAATGAAGAAGTTAAGAGTCTTCATCAGTAACTGTGGGTATATGAACAGCATAATAAGGGCTTTCCAGTTGTGTGGGCAAAGCTACAATAAACTGTGGTTCTCAGGACCTGAGTCTGAACAGATCTTGAAGTTAGATGTAGTTCCCTAACAGTGAGAGTGATGATGCCCAAAACAGTTAATGGAAAAAAACAAATCTGTCATAGTTTGGGGGTTTTCAGGGTAGATTTATTAGCTTTCTGAAAGATGTACTTCAGCACAGCTTTGAGGCAAAGCCCCCAGCATGTTGGTAAGGAAGTTGATTTAGATGATCAGAGCTATCTGGGGCAGGAAAGACACTGTGAAATCCAGCTTGGGCAGTTCAGCTGCCTGGACATCTCTTGCTGCAAATACTATTAAGTGCAGAAATGTGGGGTTTCTTCCCTGCTTTGGCATTGCATCAACTGAGATACAGCTGTTTGTGCACTGCAGGCTTAGCAATGTATGGAAACTGTGGTTCCATACCTACTGAAATCACAGAGGGAAATTCCATCCCAGCATACCACTGGGAATTCTCTCAAAAAGATGTTGAATACATGACAAACTCTAAATACTAAACACCCACTCTTTCTCAAATGGAAGCCTGAGTTGATTGGGCAATCCAACTTGAAGTTCATTTTTGTGACTAGGAGGAACCTGAAGTGAAATAGTGTGTGGTTAACCCATGCACCTCTACGTTCCCTTTGACCTGAAAGTTAACGTTTACAAAGTGGAAATGCACTGCTGCCTTTGGGTTAAACATTTATTAAAGGACAGGGTGGCCCAGTAGATTTGAAGGCTAGGACTATGTTCAGAGTTTTTATCTTGCTGTCTTGATGCCATCCTCTCTTTCTGAGGCTTGTTCTGCTGTGGCTTATATGGGCTTGATGGTCTGTCCTGCCCTTGATAAATAAAAGGTCGGATCGCAAAATTCGATGACTGTCCAAAATTAGCACCCTCTTTAGCTGTTGCACCAGGGTAGGGAAGGGCAGAACAGGAAAAGGTAACTTTTTTTTTTTTTTTCCTGATTTCTAGGAGTGGTTCTTCTAGCCTGAAGGCAGAAGCATCACAGCAAGGGGAGCAGGGTGGCTTCTCCAGCCTCTCTTCATGCAGCATCTGCTTTTTGGTGACAAGGAGTGTGTGCTCTCTGCTGAAGATCACTTCTATGATCTTTCCTGCACAAATAAATGATAATAATTAACCTGTCTGGCATCTGCTGCTGAATGGTCCCAGAAAAATGACAAGGACATATTTCATAAGAGCTACTCTACAAAAAAGGTACATGTTATTAAAAAGAGCCCTTTTGGCTGCAAAGCTGTTGGCAGTGATAAAAACGTATAAATAGTATTGCTTTACTTTATCATATTATGATGAAAGGTTCAAAAAAGAGATTAAATCCCCTGGTACTGAGTAGTACACTAGCAGATAAACAAAGACAGCTGCTCTAGCGAGCTCCTGTCCCATTTGGCAGCGTGTAAAGGGTTAATAAACAGCAAAGAAACCCAAGTTGGCGAAGCTGAGATCACAGAGACAGGAGTCAATGAATACATTAATAAATATGTGCATCAATGGATGCATTTTAGCTGGATGAAGATAGGCAGGAGAAAAGGTTGGTCCTTTTTGAAAGACTACTCATCACTGAAAAGCAGTGGACCATCACAACAGCAGGTGCTCAGCCACATCAGAAAGGATCTGTCTGTCTCAGTTGCCTCTTAAGTGTGTTGCTCATGGGACAGAAGAGCTTTACTTTTGGGACTGGACAACCACTCTCTACAAGAAGTGATGGTGAGCTGTGATGCAGTAACTGTACTCGTCACAGCAGCGCTGGCAGATTACAGTCCATGCTGGGAAGAGGTGTGCCAAGCATCATGTAGAAATCTCTGAAGGTGTCAGCCCCCCTCTGAAAGCATATGCTCTAATGGATAACTATTAAGGTAAAAGGGCAGGAAAGAATATTCAGCTTTGTCTCTGCTACATGGCATGAAACATACATTGCATAGGAAAATGTTAAAGGAGAGCATAGGGAAGCAAAGGGGCTACCATCCCATGTCTCTCTGTCCCTTTTCCCCCAGGGACGTGGCTCATTCATCCATGCAGTGCCCCACTACCTGAACTTGCAAGTGAATCAGCAGGAAACAAAAGGCCTTTTAATGCACATGCTATGAATTCAAGTTGAGTTCCCCTCATCTGCTGGATCCAACAGAAGCTGCCTCATCTTTATGGAAAGGCTTTTTCCATTATCCTCATCTTTCGTTCACTACTGAGATGTTGAACACCAGCTGTTAAATTTCCAAGCGAGCCCCGTGGTACTTTCTCTCATTCTACCTGACTTAGATGAGCTCCTTGCACATCTCCATCATGATGCCTGTGAGAACAGTTCACATCTAATAAGCTACTGGTATGCAGGTACTGTACAGTTGCATGTACATCATGTGGTAGCAAATACAGTTGCATTGATGTCTTACGCTTTTCTTTTGGGTCTTGTTATGTATATCAGCTGGAATCTCCTTGGAGTAAGGGCCACGTAAAACATTGGACAGATGTTGTAAATCCAGAGAGACCTCAGAAGACACTGAATACTTTCAATGCTCATTTATCCATGCTTAATTCATTGTGTTTATGAGTTATGTTTATGTTATAGTTCACTGTGTTTCTGAATCATATTTACATGATAATGAAGGCAGATGCTAAAATATTAATGAAGTATATCTATACTTAATGTTTCATAAGATACATATTTAAGAGCTGCTGCAACTAACTAAAGGGGTTAAGTTAATCAGAGAATCACACAAACACTGAGGTTAGAAGTGGCCCCTGGAGATCCATCCCTCATGCTCAAGCAGGGTCAGCTGGAGCAGGTTGCTCAGGACCATGTCCAGTTGGGTATTGAATATCTTCACAGCTGGAGAATACACAACCTCTCTGGGTAACCTATTCCAGTGTTTGACCACCATTTAATATTCTCATTTAAGAGTAAGTGGGAATGTCCACAGCCAGTCAGCTGTCACAGGCCAGTCAGCTTCACCTCCATCCCCAAGAAAGGATGCTCCATTGCTTCAAGGCAACTAATTCTGGAAACCATTTCCAGACACATAAAGGATATGAAGATGATCAGGAGTAGTCTGCATGAATTCATGATTTCCCTGGGATGGGCTAGGTCAGAAACACCACAGAAGTGTTAAGAAATTATCTTTTCTGTATTACATATAATTTGGAGGTTAATAAATCAAGTGTCAGTGCAACAATATCTTATTAAATAATGTTTTTCTTGTATGGGATGGAAAAGCAAGGCTAGGTAGCCTAATAAACTTTAAAACATTTACATGACCATCAAGTGAGTGAAGTGATAATACCTTGTCCTTTCTTAGGAAATGAGGACAAGCAGAAAGTAGGTCTACCCATAATTAAAAAGCAACTTTTATATTTTTACCTGTCCCAGAAGAAGAAAACAAGGCAACGGCGCCTGTAAAGAGGTGTGAGCAAGGTGAAAGGTAGGTTCTCAAAGGTTCTCAAAGCTAAAATTTGATGTTCTCTCTCCTAATGCATGGCTCAGCAGAAGGGCATCTTAGAAACCCCCGAAACTTCAGTTTGCAAAACTGTAGTCAAACAATGTATAATTCTTCACTGTCAGAAAATAAGTGAGATGAACTCTCTACTCTTAAATATTGCCTGGTAGTAAAGGATTCTCAAGGGTAAGTGGCAGGTCCTGGGTATTTTATTTCTTTGGCAATGATGAATCACTGCTCAGGGAGAACTAACATATTCACAGTCTCTGTCTTGAGCTGGAGAGCTGCTGGTGCGGTTTTTACTGGCAAAACTGGAAGAGGCCAGGGTATGGAGAGAGCCTTCCTGGGCAAATGAGAAGATGGCAAGGAGTAACAGAACCTTAACAAGACTTTTAACTTAGAGATTACTCAGTCAATATTCTCCTAGAGCCTAACCCAAGGGAGTCCAGGTCTACAGTTCAAGATTTTCAGGTCCTAAATGACGGAAGCTCCCATTTATACTCATCCTCAGCCCACCCACCTTCTAATGTGACTAAATTTTGATCTCCTTTAGATAAAACATTACCTAATATTGTACAGCCAGATGAGCTGAGTGTTCCTGGTGATTACACAATAAAACCATTAGTGTCATGAAACCAGAGGAGCCCAGTTCAGCCCCTAAGCTGCCTCTCAATTGGGGGAGTTGGAGGCGGTGGGTCAAGCAGGCAGAAATGACCTTTTGCAGTCCTTTCCAACCTGAATTATATTAAAATCCTGTCATCCTAAGACCAAAGGAGACAGCCAAGGAAAACTCTCTCTCATCATCCATAACCACTGTCTCTTCATGTGCCACATCCTCTCCCTTGTAGCAGCCAGTCTATTTTGCCAGACCTTAAAAAGTGGCAACTCTTGGTGGCTCTAATGTACTACTCAGTGAGAAGGTGCAGTTGAGACCTGTCCCCTTGCAGCCCAAGCTCTCACTGCTTGTTGTGGAGGCTACGTGAGCTGGTAACTGCTGTGGGGAGGGAAAGGAAGGCTTCCAGGATGCTCTTAGGAGAGGTGAAGATGGTAACTCCAAGGTCACATATGAATTCCAGTGTGTGCCTCCTAGAGATTTCGTCTTGGCAGGATCTATAGTAGATCAGGTCACAGAAATGGGAAAAAATAGTGGGTTGGTTTGTTTATTTTTTAATGACAGATGAGAATTCAAAGTAAAAAAATATTTTTTTTTTTCCTACAACTTCTGGAAGTGTAGAACTACTTTCATTAGTATTCTGTGGCTAAATGGTTGCTGCCGCTTCTTCCTCAGCAACAGCTTTCCTGAAAAATATTAATATTTCAGTATTAATATTTCAGAATTTATAAGTTGCCCTTGCCAGCTCTAATCACAGGAATACAAAATCCTCCCCTGCTTTCAGACCCAAAATGCTGTGTAATATTGCCACATGGTGTTTCACAAATATCACTGCCTTCACCAGAACAGGAGTCTGATCCTTTCTACTCCCAATGTAACACAGCTCAGAAGCATAACGAGCAAATATTTGTTACACATTTAGAGGGTTGTATGTGGAAATTGCTAGAGGTATAAATTTTGAAAGAAATTTATAAAACCTTTGCAAAAATGGCTTTTCTTTGCTCTTAAAATATGGTGTTCTTTTTCTCCCCCCACATGTGGTAACTACGACTCCTTTTTTAACATCTAAGGAGGAAAAGGAGCAGTGAGGGAGCACAGTCTCCCTCACCCCCAGTTTATTGGCTTCAAATCGATCCTGGGGTTGGTTCTGTGGAGAAGGGCTGGCATTTGGTTAAACACAGACTGGGCTGAGCAAACAGGTTGAAAATTCCCTTGGACTTTCTCACTTGCAGCACTGACAGCTTGCCACCAGCCCAGCTCAGTCAACCGGCTAGCAGGCTTTGCTTGGCAGGCTGCTTTGGCCAGATACCTGCTTGGATTTTGTGTTTGCTCCAAGAGAAGAAGGACCAGGAGGAGGATGATGGGCTTGCAGGTAAGTGGTTGGGTTCACATGACCCCAGCACTGCTGGCTGTGGACACCCCTCCTCAGCTGACACCTAATATTTTGGTGTCTGTTTCATTTTAACGTGCCCCTCTTCTAGGTTCCAAGGTATGTTTTTAAAGTGTTCTCTCTTGGGATAAAGCACTTTGCTGTGTTTTGTCTGTAAATAGGCTTTCTCTCTGTCTTCTCCTTCAGAAATCATTCTTGGTCAGGCTATCCCACCACAGGACTTCATTGAGGGATTTGTCCTTCCCCCACCCTCTGTGCACACCCCTCCTCCTGCCCTGGCTGCCAGGGGGGTGTATCCTCCTCAGCCTATGAAATCTGGCTGGCAACATCTGCCCAGATGTAGCAACCCTGGCCGCCATCTTCCCCAACCAGACAGAGGAGCAGCAGGTCCATACCAGGGCAGTTTCTCAGTACCCCTCACAGGGCACACAGGCACAGAGAGGATCCACCTATGCCCTCCTCTCCAAGCCCCAGTGGGGCATCTGGCAGGAGCTTTCCCTGCCAACATTTGCCAAAACACAGGGGAGTTTGGGGAAAAAGGTCAGGATCTAGTGGGTTTATGGCTTACGCACGGGAACATGAGACTCGCAACCCTGAATTTCATCATCACCTTGCTGTTGTTGTGAGGTACCAGACACCCCAGGGTGTGTTGAGTAATGCTGCAGCAGGCAGGAGTAGCAAGGGCTCACCCCAGCACCATGGCAGATCTCAAGAGGTTGTGCAGGACCATCATGTTTCTTCCCAGGCTTTGGGGCTGTTCCTGTTACTAAGCCTTTTCCTAGCTCCGGGCATACCTGAGATATATATCTATGTGCTCCTTCACCACCTTCTGTGATGTTCATTACTTTACATAGTGGTCTTACAGAACTTATTAATCTCTGAAGAGTCCTGTTTCCCTGTACAGTAGAATTTTGCCATGCCTCTTCCTTGCCTGTCCCTTATAACCCCCAGCTCTCACCATCCTCTTTCATCATCAGGGCAGCCTCGTTCCTGTACCACTCTAGTTGAGTGGCCAACTGTTTTCTGTCATGGCTGTAAAAGCATCTTCCATGTCCATCTTCAGCTTGTTCCTAGCAGACCTCAGCACCTTGTTGGCCAGTATGACTATGGCTGCAGGTTGAGTGCAGGTCTGCCCAGAGCTGGCCATAGGAACAGGCTCTCTGCCAGCACCTCCTCTGCAAGACGTCATATACATCTGCACTCCATCACCACCTCTCCCTACCCCACATTCTCTTGGCATCTTTCCTCCAAAATCATGGCTTTACCATTCCTCTCTACTCCTTCCAGTATCCATCCCTCTCTTCTGTCCTCCACCAAGTGCCCTGACCCAGGTCAGGTCCTTTCAGGAAGGGTCTGGCCCTGGACCATCCCCAGCATTTTTGCAACATGGGGTTCATGAGAAGTTGAAGAGATGGCAACTCCTGCTGGGGACATTGGCCCTGTGACACCGTGGCAGCACTGGGGCAGAGCTCCATTTTGGGTGCTTTGGTTTTATCCCACAAGGAGTCTGTGGAGCCCCACACAGATGGTGAAAGACCCAGGCTGCTCATTGCCCCACATGTTCATGTCCCCGTTTCTGCAGGTTTGTGTTAGACACTCTGGTGTTGACTGGGCTGAGCTGATACCAAAGGCTGTGTCTTTTCTCTCGAGATGAATGTTGTTTTCCTGTGTCCTGCAGCAGGAGCTGATAGAGAAATGTATTATGCAGCATTTGAAGAAGGGCCTTAATTATTTTGCAGTCTATGTGTTCAGACTTCAAATATGTTTTTCCCATGCCTGCTGTCTAATCCGGTGAACAAAAGGTTATGGTTTATAGGTCAGAGCACAACACCCATTGCGAGTACTCTGCTTTGCATCCCAGTTATTCCAATCAATGAGGTTTGCTGAATTTTTTATGCTGTGCTGGGCTTTTATCTCTCCCATTTTATTGAAAAACAACAAAACAGAAACCAAAGTGGAGTCAGATGAATTCCTAAGATCCCATTTGCATAAAAAGCTGCATGATCTCAAACAAAATAACAGCAACAGTAATTAAAATTGGGAGTGAAAACCAAGGACCACAGAGAACTTTTTGTTTTACAGAGAAACCACCAGCCTAATTACCAAAACAGTTCCCATCAACCTACCTGACCTGGAGTTACTCACAACATGACTAGGAACCATGGAGGCCAGGCAGGGACCTAGAGGGAGGTCACTTTGGACTAAAAACCCGTTGATGTTCCATGGCAAAGAAGGGTTGGTTTCCATCTGTCCAGATTTTTTTTAGCCAGGAAAGATGCTCTGGTGTGGGTGCCAGGCAGAGAGGAGTCATTTCTCCTGGCTTGGGGCCACCCTGCACAGGGCAAACTGACTGGTGGGAGGTGGACTCAGAGGGTCAGCCATGGTGTGTGTGGCCCCTGTGCTGTTGCTCCTGCCTCAGCAGGACCCCAGCATGATGCTCCAGAGCCCTGGAGCATGATGTCTCTGAGGCAGGCAGCAAAGTGGTGTTTTGAAGCTATTTTTGGCAGTCTAAGTAGTGTTCAACACTGAGCCCTAGGGGCATGAAAAGGAGAGAAGCATCTCTAAGGTCTGCCACAAGAAAAGACAAAATAAAATGAGTGAATGAGAAAAGCCACACTGAACATCCAGGTGAAGCCTTGGAGCCACAGTCAGGGTGATAAATCACCAGTAGGATGATGTCTCCACCCCTAACCCCTCCGCGGTTGCGGTCCTGCCAGTGTCTTTTTTTCAGTCCTCAATGCAGTTACCTGAGGATTCTTTTTTTTTTTTTTTCTCAGTGAGGAAGAATTGATTTGACCAAACAATGATGCAGCAGCTTCTGCCCCAGCGCTTACTTAGTGCCCTAAGAGCCAGGCAATGCCACCTTCTCCCAAACACCAGCTCTTCCCTAACTCAGCTCCCCTGCCCCACACTGTCCCTCCTCCTGCCTGACTGAGCAGCTCTGCAGCTGGGGAAGGCATCAGCTCTCCATCCAGCCCCGTGGGAAGCTGCCTGCATTGCTGTGCTGAGGAGCCAGCTGCCCGTTCGGGGCTGGTGAGGTGCCATGCAGCACCCATGTGGGCACAGAGCAAATGCCAGAGCGAGATGCTTGCTGATGAGTTGGTTTTCTTTCCTTCCCCTGTCCCAGCAAGCAGAAGCGAAGGAGGCTTGGGGGATGTGGATGTGCAGGCCAGCTGTGCAGGTCACTGGCCTTTTTGCCTGAAGGACAGAAGATAGATTTCTCACATCAAAACCTCTGTGTCTCCTTTTCCCTCACCCCAGCACCGTGGCAGGGAGCTGCTGGGGAGCACATGCTGTTCCAAATACATAAACCCACCAAAGAACCAGAAGCCATACCCTCCCAGCTCTCCAACAGCTTAGTCAAACATTTTGCAGTTGATGCTCAGCAAAGCAGCCTGCATGTTACATTAACCCTCTCCTTGCTGTGGTAATGGCAGAGCCTGCTGGACCCCACTGGTTATGTCTCCAGAAAATCAGCATGCCCCCCTCCTTCTTCCCTTCCCCCTTTCCTTCCCTGTTCATCAAGGCTGCCCAGCAGGCAAATGCTCCAGCCACCTCTACAGCGCTGGTAGAGGAGGATGCAGTGCGGAGGTCTTGGTTAATTCTGGAACTGCTGCAGTCCCATCAGATATTGCTGCATTTCCGTTTAAAAGAGGGGGAAAAAAAAAAAAAAAGAAAAAAAAGAAAGGGAAGAAATGCTCCAGTACAATACATTTGCCAAGGCTGCTTAGGTGACCTGCTGCTTTGCATATCAATATGCTTCTTGCAGAACACAGTGCAGAGCAGAGTCTTAGCAATGTAGGTTTGTTTGTAAGAAGGAGAGAAACATCTTCCCTGTACTGACAGAAACCAAGATGTTTTCAGGTTCAGGCTAAACAGGGCTTCCAGCCAGCCTGGCTCTCCTGGGGATGGACTTTTCTTCCAGGTTTCTGAAAGGAAAGCACACAGTTTGTCAGGAGGTTTCAGGTTTGCTTTCCAGGCAGCTGCTACATTGGGAAATTTCAGGGGGATGGGGGGGCTGCAATTTACACAAGGCTGAGAACCCCTGTGGGAAATAATCCAGGCACTGTAATAATGATAATAAACCACATTTAGGGGATTTGTCACTCCACCTTTGTGTCAGACCCCTGCCTCCTGGGGTGTCACACTGCACCAAGGGAGGGTGCCTGCAGCTTGCTGGGCTTTCTCAGTGCTGGAGCCCCGAGGCAGCTGCTGGGGCACAGCAGCATTGCAGTGCTGCAGCCACCCTGTTGCAGCAAGCCTGTGTGTCAGCCAAGTGTTGGGACTCCTGGGCTTTGCCATCCCAGCACTGCTGTGTGAAGGCACATGAGTAGCCCAGCTACTCTTGCAGTTGATAGAGGGGAGCATTAATATTTAACTCTCTCCTCAGGCCATGGAGCTGAACCATTGATCGCTGCCAAAACACCTCTGTGTTCATGCAGAGTTCAACAGAGTTGCTTCATGCCTTTCTCTAGGAGCTGAAGGGACAGTATTTACATTTCTGTCAGTACAAAGCTAAGGTCTCTGTTATATCTGCTTCCCTTGTGTGTCTCAGGTTTACCGTGGGGCTGTTCTCACGGCTGTAAAGCTGGGAGCCACATCCTCTGGGGTCCCATGGCTTTTAGCCGTGCTCAGACCACGGCAGCTGTAGGCAGGGCAGGCGTGGGAGGGCATGCACCTCTGTTCATCCATGGGTCTCTTGGGTATACAGCACCCTAGAAAAATAGATTGTCACCTGGTAATGAACTAATTCTTGCTTACTACCATGGTGGACAGTTCATGCCCAACTGAGCAATACTTATTTAGGGCAAATTAGTGACATAGTTAAAGTCCCTCTTCCTCCTTCATCCCAGCTACATCCTGACATTTTTCTTGATGGTCATGGGGATGTAACACAAGAACCTGACAACCAAATGGTTCCCAGTTTCAATCTCTGAGCATCTGATGAACTCAGAGCATGAATCTGCAAGGCAGTTAGCAGATTTTGGAACAGCCACAATTCAAGTGAAGTTAGATTTAGCTTGGGTGGTGCTAGCATGCCTCAATAATGTTGGTGTGCAGTTCTTCCTATACAGCACCCTGTTGCTCCCAAGTCTGACTGTATATGCGATATTTGGATTATTTCTGAAGTGCAGAATGTGTTCAAATATAGACATGCAGATTTAACAGCAGAGCAAATCCTATCTGTGCTTCCCATTCCACCATGCAGTTAATTATTGAAGTAAACCCAGGAGCTGTGAAAATGGTCTGTGCCAATATGTGAGTAGATCACTTGAGAAAGTCTTAATGCATACAAAGCGCCTGGAAAAAGGCATGAGGAAGCAATGGATGGGTGGTTTGGAGAGGTTTTGCTTGTGTTTTCAAAATGCTGATGAGCTGTGTGGTTTATTTTACAGTACATGTCAGGATTTGGAAATGAACATGTTTCTGAGGATCCACGCTGTCCAGGAGCTTTACCGGAGGGACAGGTACAGAGGGGTTTTTATTAATTTTTTTAAATTCAAATTACATAGAATAGAGTGAATATCTGTTCCCTGTGCTGCTGCTTCTTTTAATGTGTTTCCTTTCTCTCTGCCACCATGAAAGTCTCCAGGAACCTTCTTTATGCAGGACTGGAATAAAAAGATGAAAAATATCAAAAATCAGAGTTAAAGATTTCCATTCAAAGATTTCCATTCATACTTTCTATTTGTAAGCTACTCACGAGCTTCCAAGTTTCCCCTTGGCTGTTAAGACTTGCCTAAATTACCTCTGCCCAGCAGCAGGGTTTTTTCCCAAAAGGAGTCTGCAATACAAGTGTCTTGGCCACGCCGAGAAGGAAGACATTGGCTCTGGAATAAACCAGAGCAGAAGTTTGAAGCTTGTCAGAGAGACATGCTCATGCAGGAGAGGTGGCTTCCACAGTTTCTGTAGGAATTGGGTTTGATGAAGCTGGCTTACAAGGCTTTGGCAGGAAAGCAGCTTCTTTGTAGGGGGGGGACACAAATGCCTGTAGTAATAAACTGACAAATTAATTCTTAAAAGTAAGTAACTTCTGAACATGTTTGAAGAAAAGAAATTCTGTTGGGTCATTCTGTTTTAAAGAAAGGAATCACAACCCATGTGGTGCTAGCCACTCGGTCCACAGAGGAAAGAACAAAACCCTGAAGTATTAAAGCTCTCTCATCAGTTTTGCACTGGTCTTCTTTATACTAGCACACGTTTTGAGGCTGACTGTGCTCTCCCTTGGATCTCCTGTAAACCCTTGGACTTGGATTGGCAGCATTTTATGCTTGGTCAATGACATCCCTTGATGGTCTTCTCCATCCTCTGTGTAGAGGCCAGTAGAATTAAGGTCAAATGTGGAGCATCACCATTCACTCTTCCTGAGTTTTCTGGATGTCTCCAGTTCTGATGTTTTACTCACTGTGTGCCAGTGTGGATAGTAATACAATACACAAGGACATGTTAACTGAACATATATGTACCCTAGGTCTGCATTGCAGCCTACAGTGTGCCCACAAGAAAGACAAACTGCTGTGCTGGGTCAGACTGACGGCTCAGCTGGTGCAGTGTCTTGTTTCTGACACTGGCTATAGCAGATGTGTGGGGAAAAAATGTAAGAAAGAGCCACCTTAAAACTGGTAGATCAGTAGCGGTGGCTGCTGGTTTGAACAAGCAGTGGGCTGTGGTGGATGTGCTCCTTGTGATTTCCCAGAGCAACACTGCTTTTCAGGGAAGGGGGACCCCTCCAGCTCCTGGCTGAGGTACTCTCATCTGAACAGAGTTTGGACTCAGTATTAAAAGAGTTAATAGAAAAATCTGAAAACGAGTTAGACAAAAAAAAAGTCTCCAGTCCCAGGGGTGGATCCTTTCTCCTCTGCAGTATTTATAAGACTGGCATCTGCAGTAGTGCTGGCTAAGATAAAAATGACAAGGGCTATTGATCCCCCTGCTTCACTGCATACCCACACTGACAAGATGGAGTTGGAGGGCTAGAAACTATGTGCGTTATGAGAGCTTTACCTCTCACTTCTGCCCACCTGTCAGGGCAGTGCCTGATGCTGTGTGGATGGCTGATCTGCTCAGCCACAGCAGGATGCTAAACTAGACCTTGCAGGAGGGAGATAGGATAGCAAATGGTGTATGACTGTCCCACCAGGGTATTTCCTGCAGTTCTTGGATGCCTTTGCTTCTTGCTGATCTCAAACAAATAGATGCTGGCCTACTTAGATCAAAACGTTTAGTTTCTGTTCTCTGAAAAGGAGGCATCTGTCCTTCAGTTATGAACTTACAAGGGCTGCTAAACCTCTATTAGTCATACCCACAGCTCTTCAAAGGGGGAAAGTGCCCACTTTGTACTCCAAATGAGGACTGGCACTGTGCAGAAGCCCCATGGAGAAGCAAAGGGTCCCACACAGGTCACTCCTGCTCCTGGGCAGCAAACAGTAGTGGCAAGAGGAAGCAACATGCCACCAGAATGCCTGCTCTGGGAAGCCCTCCCCTGGGCAGAGAGCAAGAGGAGGAGGGAGTGGTTACTGTGTCAGGGGGAAGAAGCAGAGAGGTGGCTGCTGTGAATCTTTATCAGCCTTCTGGAAAGACAGACAGACATGATGCTCCAGGGCAACCCCTTGAACATTTTGTCTCAAAAAGATTTGTGCATGATAATGGTCTGCTTTGTGGTCTGTAAGCTCTTCCCTGATGTTCCTACCGAGTACTGCCCCTTGCAGTTAGCTCTAGCATTGGCCATGTTGCCTCAATGGCTGTGCTGACTCCTTAGGGCACTTGTGTGGCCTCTTATGTGTGGGAATGGGGTTTGGAATCTGGCTGGTACTGGCAGGACATCCAGCTTCATGGGAGAAGATACGACTAACAGAGTTGATACACAGACTCAGGAGCACAGTCCACCCCATGGCATTGGGGTGCTGGGCACCTGCCACGGTGGTCTGCCAGGGGTACCAGAGCTCAATCCCATGCTGCTGCTTCTCACTCCTTATTTTTCCTTCTCCTATTCAGAATAACCCTCAAGTATGTCCATACGGCCTGTATGCTGAACAGCTCTCAGGCTCTGCCTTCACCTGTCCCCGGACCACGAACAAGCGAAGGTACCACCCCAGCAGCGGGCGGGTGATGTGGGGCACTTGGGGTGAGCATCTGGAAGTGATGAAGAGGTTACTTCTGGGCTGGTAGTGCTTTCTGCAAGCCCATGTGGATGAAGAAACCTCTGCTGTGCACTGGCAGAGGGGCAACAGAAGAAAACCATGGGAGAAGGAAAGGAAAAGCCCAAGTGGGTTGAGTGAGTGGGTTGAGCAGAAATGCTTAAGAAGGGGGTGTTGGGATGGGAAAGAGAATGGTTTCCTGCATGAGGTGAGGAAGAGGAGGGGGGATTTTCACAGGGGCCAGATGATCCCACCTGGGTTGTGTGTGCTGTGCAAAACAGCCGCAGGGTTGCAGCCCTCATGCTGCTGTGAAAATGTCACCACTGAAAGCAACACTGGTAAGCACCTGATGGGCAGTGTTGAAACCAAGCCTCTGAGTAGGACTCTTTCCTTCTAAGGAAATGTTCCTGCGTGCTGGCTGGGACCGGTGAGATGCTCAGGCCATACTCATTTTGGGTATGGCCACGGACTCAGTCCAGTGCCAGGCACCCAGCATGCTGCTTACCACCCTGTGTTCCCAGCAGTGCCAGGGACAGCTTGTTCCAGCACTCAGAAAACGTCCTGGAGCTCTGTCCCGGTCATCGTACTCCTGCCATGACCAGATTGCAGAAGATGGTTTTCTCATTTTGCTTCTCCCACAGTGGCTTTTCTGTCCCTTCTGTTGTTCGTTCAGATGAAAGGCAAATGCATCATCTGAGCTGCCTAGCAGAGCTCTGCTCTCCGGGCTGGTGCCAGCTCGTGGTGTGCGTGGGAAAGGGATGAATCATTGTTTGCTGCATGAAGATGTCCTTGATGGAAATTTTCCAGCTCTCAAGGGAGAGCTTCTTCCTCCCCTCTCCCACCCACCCAAATTGCAACCACTGCTGTTAACATATCAAAGGCATTGGCAGCCCTGCCTAGTTCAGGCTTTCCAGGTTATCTCTGCTCTCTCGCCTGGTTAAAAGCCCAGCTTTGGACTTGGCTTGTACCTGTGCATGGTGTGTGGATGCTGGCTGTGGCCACTGGAGCAGCAGGGGTGGCAGGGGCTGCAGCCGTCAACACAGCAGGCAGCAAGGAAGGGGAGTGATGGTCCCAGGCAGTGATGGAAGCACAGGGAGGGGGACCTCCTACAGCAGTAGGAAGCATCATCCAAGATAAAATTGGTCTTTGCTGCATGAGGTCACTGGAGGTCCTGTGGGCATGGCCAGCCAGGCATAGGATGCTACTTTCAGTAATCCATCCAAATTCAGATACTGGCTGTGACCTGTCCCCTGAAAGCTCCTCTGTACTCTCTGTACTTTCAGTTAGATACTGTGCTTGTCCCTGTCTTGTCTGAGCTGCTGTGTAGTTATGTTTAAATAGCCTTTTCTTTCCCACCTCAGAAACAGCTGTATTTCAGCCACATATAGAGCTGCAGCTTCATTTTTTATATTCATATATATGAATATATATGTGTGTCATATGTAAACACACATGTAGACATTTATCTACATCTAGCAGCATATCTTTCTAGTTAGAGCCTATAATAAAAAGCCATCTCTCTGGAAGTCTCTGGCTATGGGCTGGTGTTTGATATTTAATACACCTATTGGCCCACTTGCCACCAATGTAAATATAATCCATGGCTTTAGGAGCTGAATCAGCCAACAGCCACCCAGAGGGTTTATCCTCTTCCCCAGGATAATCCAGGTCTTTTTCCTCTTTGCAGCTGGCTGTATCGGATCCTGCCTTCAGTCTGTCACAAACCTTTCAAACCTCTCGAGGAGGGCCACTTGACACACAACTGGGATGAAGTTGAGCCTGACCCCAACCAGGTAACCATGCTGGAATGAGCCCTGGTCCTGCCAGGAGGACAGTCAAATACTAAGCTAACCAGGGGTGCAATGGTGCTGAGCTGCAAGGGTCTGAGGAGAATTAGACCAGACCTGGGGGTCTGGCCAACACAGGAGCTGGGTCCTGACTGACACCTGTTGTTCCTCACCCATGGGTCAGCCAAGGAAGGACAGCCTTCAGTGTAATGCTGGTTCCTTCCTGCCTTGATGGATACTTGTGCTGCTTCCCAGCATGGCCTCAGTGTCTCGGGGTTTGATCTGTGCGATTTAGTGTCTCCCTTGGAGGCTCCTGTTGGCCACTTCTCAGGCTGCTCTCTCTTCCTCTTCAGTGTCCCCCATCAAAGACTTGTCATGCTCCATCCCGACAGGCAGAGCAGCAGCATGTCTCTGCCATCCATCCCCTGCTTCCCTGCACTTTCAGAGAGGCTGCTGGCTGCCAGCTCGTTGCTCTGCAGCCCTCGTGGGAAATCAAGTCTCATTCTGGAGAGTCATGCAGAGACATGGCATTTGTCTTCCTCTGTTACAGCCTTGCCATCATCTTTAATCATGATTTCTTCCCTGCCAGCCCTAGAACATTTGGCTTTGCTAATCTGAATCTCTCTTCCTGCCATTCTCAACATCGTCTCATGGTTATCAGGTTTTATTCCTTTCAGGTTTGCCCTTTGATGCATCATCATTAGCTAATTTCCAGCCTCCCAGCAGCCTCACCATTTGTCTAAATACTTTCCCAGTCCTGCTGGAATGTTTTCCAGCCACTGACCCAGAAGTGGTGACAGACTCATATTTACATGCTTTTGGTGCTCCTCCCTAGATGAAGCTCCAATGACTTCTGTTACCACCTCATCCATCCCAAGCCATTTACAAGGAATACATCTTTTACATCTAAGGAAACAGCATCGAAGCTCCTGCCCACTCTCTCTCTCACTGCTTTCAATGTCAGTACAAATTAGTTATTTCCTAGCAGTAAGTGGGAGACATCTTTCTGCTTTTCTTCTCATCCTCTCCAAAGAAGTCTCCCAGAGATCAGGTTTAGCTTGCTGGACAAGACCAACTCTTCCCTGCAGTGCTTTGCATTTCACCCAGCCCACTTAAGGAGCTTTCCCAATCATCATCCATCTAAAAGGATGGACTTATGGAGGCAATTTATGCAAAGCCCATTGAAGTCAATGGGAAAAAATATCCTTCAATGTTGCCCAAAGACAATGGCAGAATTATAAAAGACACAGGGGACAAAACAGAAAACAGGACAAAGGTGATGAAAAAATATGGGGTGGCACCCATGCAAGGAATGCTGAAACAGAACAAAGCTCTCCAGCCTGGAATAGATGACCAAGGGAAGCTATGACTGAGAGGTAGGGAAAAAACAAAAGACACACTGAAAAGTAAATAAATGCATAAACTGAGGAACTTCTTGCCAGAGTGTGCAGGTGGATTCAAACAGTGATTGGACAAACTCTGGGGAGATAAGACCTATGAAGTAACAGTAAGCACAGAGGCACCATATCTTAGGAGGCTTGCCGATCATACAGCAGGGAAACAACACTAAAAGCTTCCCCATTTTAAGCACCTGGTGCAGGCTGCTGTTGTCAGGTTTGGACTTCTCTTCTAGCTTAGGTTGCTCGTTCTTCTCTTCTTGCATCTATGAAACCCAAATGCAGAAGAGATCATAGAATCATAGAATCATCTGAATTGGAAAGGGACCTCCAGAGGTCATCTGGTCCAACCCCCCTGCTGAGAGCAGGGACAGCCTCAACTAGAGCAGGTTGCTCAGAGCCTCATCCAGCTCCACCTTGAATGTCTCCAGGGATGGGGCCTCAACCACCTCCCTGGGTAACTTGTTCCAGTGTTCTACCACCCTCATGGTAAAGAAATACTTCCTTACATCCAATCTAAATCCACTCTTTTCTAATTTAAAACCATTGCCCCTCATCCTTTCACTCCAGGTGTTTGTAACCAGGCCCTCTCCAGGCTTTTTGTCAGCTCCCTTCAGGTACTGGAAGGTGGCT
>JANHGN010022567.1:0-28742 GCA_024605025.1 Megaceryle maxima | reverse complement strand
GTCCCGTCTCCTTCGCAGAGCCTGGTTTCCTTTGACAGTGTCAGCTCTCGGGCTCCCTTTACCCCAGAGCTTTGTGCAAATACATGAAGCAGTTCGGGTCACACTGACTGTTGGTCTCAGAGCCTTGGGCACTTTCACAGGGTGTTGTGGAAAATCACAGGGTGTTGTGGAAAATCAAAAAGGAAGGGTGAATTTTCTTGGAAAATACACTGATGCTGCTAATGAGCCTTCTGTTCCACCTGTACCAAAGCCACCCGAGGTGCTTTCCTCTGTGGCCAAGCTGAGGCTCCCAGCCATCTAAAACCAGCCCCACACGTGCTTTTGGGTGCAACGAGTGACTTGCAAAGGCACCGTTCCTAACGCGACCTGCACCTTACCGGAGCTGCCGTTCCCTTTGTTTTAGCGTGCTGGAGCGAGGCTCTCCCACGGGGTTTCTCCACGCTGGACCAGCGCAGCAGCCTCCGCCCGTTCTTTTCCATGCCAAGGAGGCAGAGCGGCTCCGCAGGTCAAGCGTTTACGGGCAGACACACTGAGCATCGTGAGCTGCTTCTCTGAAATCGGCCACGAACCCAGTTCTGCAAGTGGTTGTTACCTGACACAGTACTTACTAGAAGCTCGCCCAGCACTAAAATATGCCAAAATTCATGAGAGAAGTTCCTCTCAACTGGACTGGAGCTGAAGGCAACCTTTCCAAAGCCAGCCTGCCTGCCAGGGTCCTGACGCAGAACTGCAGCGGGCGAGATGCAGAGGCACGTGTTGGTGCTCAGCGGCAGCCCTGTCCTCGGCACTTGTCATTTTTAGATGCCGCAATTCAAAAAATCTCAGGACAAGCACCTTCTGAACCTGCCCCGTGTAGCCCATCTTGCCCTCCACAAGGTCCAACTGCTTCCCTGACTATTCCATGATTCAGCTTCACCTGCAAAATCACCGCTCCAGCAGCAGCTGTAGAACAGCACAACCACCACCCTATTTCTGGAGGCTGCTTTGTTATCAGTAAGGAAGAGGAGACTTTGAAGTGATTTAAAATCACTCATAAGATACCTGCGAGCAATTTTAGAGTCAGAGAGACAATCTGATTGTTAGCCTTGTGTGTGAAGAGAGGGCTGTACCCCTGAGGCTGCTGAAGCCAGGGAATTCGAATCTTTCTACTGAAATTATAGGCCAAATAGCAGCGTGTGATGCCCAGGCAACCCTCCAGCATACCAAAACAACGGCACGAGGCAGAAACTTCTGCCACAGCTCCTGGATACTGTCCACACTGAAAGGATGTCACTCTAAGAAAAGCCATGGGAGAGAAATGGGAAGAGGTGGCTGAACTGCCCTTCTCTCCCACCACGCACACGCTTTCCCAGTTGCAGCTACACCTCTCCGGGAACAGCTTCACCCCAGCACCTCTCTGCCCGGGCAAGCCCAAGCATTTCAGCAGCTCAGGTGCAGGGCAGCCACCGGCCCCTCACCAGCAGACGTGCTGAGCATGGCTTGTTCTGAAACACTTAGGATGCTCCAGGTCCAAGCAGCATCTTGGGCTCACAGGCACTCACAGAGACGGAAAGCGTTCCCAACCTCACGGCGAGAAGGGCACCCGGGGCACAGCCGGTGACCGTGAACCCACGTACTTGCTTTATACGTCGATAACCCAACCTCAGCAGCGCTCCGGACGGGACATTTCTCACCCAGGACACTGCACGTGGTGTATCACGACCGCAGGCAGCGTGGCCTCGCCTTCGAGAAGCTCTGCACTGTGCCAGGATGGTTTGTTGGGAACTGGGGACAGGACAGCACTTCTGTGGGAGCGTGGAATTTCAAATTCTTTTGTGGGTCAATTAAAAGGGTTGAATTTACCCTTCCCTGGTATAACTCCAGTGACTATGTCAGAATTGCACCAGGGACAGGTCACACCTGGCTCTTTCCTCATTACTTCACCATTCAGCTGGATTGAACGGAAATGCTGCCAAATGGTTTTGAGCTTTCGTTTCATACGCAGGCTTTGCTGGCTCAGTGATTCTGTTTGTAACGTTAGAGGGGCCAATATCTGATTGCACCGTTGCAATTTGTGTCTTGCTCATGCTATTCCTACAGACTGTGAAATCCTAGGGCTGCGTCAGGGTTATCCAGTTTTGGACGGGTTCGTTCTGATAAATTAGAAATGAAAACTCTGGGTAGATAAAAATGCAGGACTCATAGGTGGGACACAACAGGTTTCCTTCTCAGCCAAAGGTCCAGACGACTCCCTGAGGCCCTCTCATCCATCTTCTGCTTGCTAGGATTTTTGCTAGGATAATGGCAGCACCACCGCCTCCTCGCGTGGACTCTGGCCAGTGCCTTGTTGACCTCTCAGAGGTGGTTGATGGGGTTAAAGGTCCCCGACTCTGAAGCTGCTCCTGCCATGTCCAACCAAGCACCCAGAGAGTTCTGGGAGGACGTGTGGAGGGGAGCGTTCTCAGACAGGGACAGCATCATTGCATAAGCCTGGAGAAGAGAGCAGTGCAGAGGACATGTGTGAATACACACGGAGGACAGGCTGTAACAAACTGCGTGAAGCAAAGCCCCACCTAACCCCACGGGACACGTAGGCCAGCTGGCACCCTTTGGCCAGGGCTAAGAACCTTGTCAGCAGGTCTCACTTTACAACCACACACTGGGATGACACGACCACCCCAACTCCTCCGACCTGCCACAGCGTGCAAGGGCAGCTGGGGGGTTGGTCAGGAGAGGCCACCACTCCCACTGGCGCTCCCACACACCTGCAGACCAGCAAGCAGCTGAGCGAGGCCGGGGCCGGCCACACGCCCCAGCAACGGGAGCGATATCCCGGCCGTAACCCGGCAGGCAGCTGGCTGCTCGCCCTGGCTCACCGCGCTGGTGCTGGCACCAGGCTGCGCAGGGGCGTTCGGGGAATGGCCATGAAACGCTCGTGGCATTACCCGTGTTTGCACAGCCTTGTTGGGGTTGATTTATTGCCGCGGTGAAACGGTTAAAAGCATCTGCTGAGAAAAATGCATCGAGAGTTCTGTTTCCTCCCCAGCAATCTGCCTGCTGCTTTGTCACCTACATGCTCTCCCTCTTCCAAGACTGCTTGTCTCATACACCTCTGTGTCCCTCCATAGCCCACCCAAGCGTTGTGATGACTTCAGGAGATGACAACCTGACATACTGGAGGTGAAGCCAGTGCAACTGCCACCTATGACCTGAAACAGAGGAGGGGGACACAGCCCCCCCCCCTCCCTGGTCCACACTGCCCAGTGCAAGGCCTGCTCTACTCTGCAGCAAAAGCGTGGCCGTGTAGCCTTCTTCACACTGTGGTTGTACCCACTCACCCACAGCCCCTTGCAGGGCAACAGACAAAGATCAAAAATTATTCAAAAGGCAAAAATACCAAGAAGCACAGGCTGGAGCTAACAGGGATGTTACAGAGCAAGCTGTTCTTACATAGTTAGTACATTTGGCATATTAGTAACAGGACACATGTAGGAGTCAGGCAAGTGGCTTGTGTTGAAATTAATTTCACTTGAAGAAAAAGCTGAGTCCTATCTTCAAGACCTTCCCCAGCTTCAGTCCTAGCACCTACTGTGACGGAGGACAAGACTTTCACACATTTTGGGTGATGATAAATCAAAAATCATGTTCTGCTTGGCACCTGCATTAAGTTACTGCTTTGCTGGACATTTAAAATGAAGTTTATGACAAATTCTGTCGCTCAAAGGTCACAAAGGGACTCCAAGGCAACAGCTGTACTCATCCCCCATGAGGGACTGAGCATGATCTCTCCAGTCCGGAGATGTAACTTCACTGAACAGTTCCTTCATGAGAAACCTTTTGTAGGGATCGAGACGTGAGCTGAGTATTTCGGTTCCGCGAAAAGCAGAAAGCACAAATGGATCTGCCCCACAGCTCCAGGTTTTTCTCAGATCTCCAGTAGGTGCTGAGATGCCACGCTGAGGTTTTTCTGGTGGGTCTGAACTGCTCACAGGGCAGATTTCCAATTGATGGTTGGCTTTTAGAAATCAGGGACATAAACGAGGAAGCCCCCAAGCCTCGCTGGACTGCAGGTCCTGGAAATACTATTGTCAGTGACACCTCTTCTCATCAAACCCAGGGATACTGTCACTGATAGTTTCTGCAGACCAAACCAAGCCTCCAGTCTCTCAGTGTACACCAAATGAGGACCCATCCCAAAGGATAAATTAACAACAGCTATAGAAACATTTATACAGACAGGTAAGAACAGACAGATGCCTCTATCTTCCTATACAAGCACCTTCCCCCAGCACAGGCTACGTGATAAATTGACCTGGTGACCTAAACCTGACTCCTGTCCCGTGTCTCCTCTATTTCAGGACAGGTGCAACATGACATGATTCACATATGATTCACACATTACAGTTTGAATTCCTGCTCTCTGGAAGGGGAAAATAAACCTTAGCTGAAGGAGGCCAGCGGCTTGCTACTCCTGTCGTACGTGCTGGCAGCAAGCTAGATAAAATGTTCTGTCATATACCCACCTGGTTTTTAGCCTGCCTGTACAGAGTCTGTTTTATTGTCTCAGAGTCTAAGGTGGAATTAAACACATCTTTAACTTCAAACGCTTCCTCGGCTGCTTTGCGAAGATCCAGCCCCTTCCCAAAATTCGGCATCTGCTCCAAATCTAACAAGCCGGCTTCGTCCTCCTCAATACACCTGTACCAATGACCAGGGGAAGGGGTGACCTGTTGTTAGCTCATCTCACCGTTCACATCTAGCCAAGGTGCGTGTTGCTAACCCAGTGCCTGCATGCACATACCATGGGGGTCTCACAAGCCACATGCGTGAACTGACAGACGGACAAACACGAAAACGACACAAAATGCAAGGAGCAAAGAAGTGGAGAGCACAGCTACGCACAAACAGCAGTAGTGCTACAGAGATCTGTGATTAGCAGGGCTACAATTCACTTTGGTCTTCTGTATGGAGATGTCCAATTGCTGTCCACTCCCGGAAAGGGCTGACACTGGATCACTGGTTGAAGAACACTGCTGGGCTTGCTTTGAGTTGCACTGAAAATAGTGATGCACTGAAACCAAGTGAGGTACTACTTTGCATCATGGCAGTTTGTTAGGAATACGAGTTGGGAAACTGAGGCAAACAGGCAAAAAGAAAGCTAAGCCTGTACTACGTGCAACTAACTTTAATCTTAAAGGTGTCTAGACATGGCTTGACCTTGGGAAAAAAAGAAGTGCTTCACTTCTTCCCAGAGCTCCAAGAGCTCCACCTGAAGTCAACAAGATTTTACTGTAATTAAAACAGGCAAAGCAGCCAAAACCAAACAGCACACATATGCCTCTTCCTCTGCCCTGTCCAGTGTTTTGGAGAGAAAGGCAAGATCTGCTGAACTGTGGCACCCTGAAGATGCTGTTTGCTGTGTTGGACCAGCTGTTCTGATAGGGACTGCTCAAGCTTTGATATAAACCCTATCACAGATTCTCCCTGCAGTCCTATCACAGATTCTCCCTGCAGTCCTATCACAGATTCTCCCTGCTGTCCTATCACAGATTCTCCCTGCAGTCCACTTGTTTCGTGTCCCCCGCCATGGTGAAAATGGAATCTCTCAAGTGAATGCTCACATCAAACGGGAGGCATGATACATGGCTTGAAAAATAAAACAGCAGCACTCACAATCTACCACTGACACAGGGGCAGAAGTCTGAGCCCCACCTGACCTCTCGAAGGGAATGGCCCGTCTCACCTTCGGGTGTGGTCAAAGCTCATGGTGAGAGATGTGGGCTCCTCATCTTCTTCATCCTCAAATGCTCCTCGGGGCTCTGCGGTGGGTGATACCGTTTCATCCTGTGACTTCCCTGTCAGGCTGTCATCATCTTCCTCTTCCAGTTCTTCATCTTCATCATCCACGTCTTCTGTTTTCTCATTTGCTAATCCGTGACACTGGGAATTGCCATCAATATCCTGAATTTCTGGCCTGAAATATTTGGTCAAGGCGGGGAAGAAGAAAGAAAAGAGAAAAAAGATGCCAAATGCGTAAGTCATGCTTTTTCACTGTAATGCAAGACTCTGATAATTTTATACATATGTATGAATACAGAGACAGATTTATGTACATATACATATTATTTACGCTGCAAGGAAAAGGAAAACCAACATGTTTCCGGCATTTAAAAATCAGCCTTCACAGTGTCTTAAGGACTAATAAGCATGTCAAGTACATACCAACCCCAGTGCTTTTCAAACTAGAATTTTGTGTAGTCTGGATTTAAATGATGGTTTTCCATCTCTTAAGATATAACATCTGTGGGACGAGCCGCTTTCCTACTCCTCCGCGCTACTGTATTCTCACAATCTCCCTGTGAGCAAGCAGGAGGAGGAAGCTTCCTCATGGCGTAATCTAGCAGCCAGCCTGAACTCTCCCTCGTGCTCCGTTTAGCCATCGATGGCCGTCCAGACCCAGAGGACTCCACAAAGCCAGCAGGTTTACATTACGGTAAGAGGAGGAGAGCGGGGTCAGCAGTGCTGTGGATGACCACGGCAGCAGCCAACCTCTCTGCCCTCTCTTACTGCAACTGCTCTTGAAACTTGCTCTCTTGGTAGCTCCCACTGGTTGCAGCCACATCTCCTACTGTTAGTGGCTCTCTGGGGTCAGCCCTCCTAACGTAGGTCACTTACCACTGAGCTTAGGGCTTGAAGTTCAGTGCATTTTCCTTCTGAACAGTTATGTTTCTCTATTGTGAGAGTTTTAAATCAAGGACTGCAGGACAGAGAGCCTTTCACCCGTGTTAACGACACACATCACCAGATCATTTTACTTGCTCGTCTACCTTTTATCTGCTAAAGTTGACGCTTGATTCATCTCGCTATTTGCAATAAAATTTCTGATTTCAGAGAAATACGAATCCTCTTTTTCATCTAAAAGTGCATGGTTGTCTGATTCCGAGTTTGGGGAAGAGGCACTGGTCCCAAGGTGGTTTGTAATGACTCCGGAGTGCTGGCTCACTGAGGGAGAGGAACAAGAACAGATGAGAGACAATCAGACATCATAGAAAGTACTATTAAGAGGACAAATAAAGGGGGAACGTTATGCAACGATCCTGATCTCACTGTATATTAATGATTCAACATTTAAGAGAAATATTCTGGACCAAAGCTGCCAAACAAACCTCACAGTTTCCAGACTTAAGCTACAGAGAGAATCAGAGGTGATAGTGGGCATTTACGGATGGTAAACACAATTTAAGAGCTGCTATCCATTGCATAGCTGTTTGCCTCTAACTTCTCCGTATTTTTTTTTCCCTTAGGCTGGAAAATCAATTAGTTGGCTTCAGCACAGGAATTTCTTCCTTCAGTTTTTATCTGAAGGCAAAGTCTGTTTTATCTTCTTGAACTTTGCACATACCTACAAATGCACTTCAGGATGAAAACCCTTGGTGGAGCTTGATGTGTCCACATCAGCATTGCACCAGGAGATCTCACAGTGTGAGGTTACGCTCCCTGGACAGAGTTTGGGACCATGATCGCTACTTTATGGCTTGGGAAAGGGCACGTGTGAGGAACACCTGACAAGAGCTTGGCAGAGCTGAGTACTGTGCACCGTGGACAAACGCACCTGGGGCTGCACGAGGAGCTGGCGTTTGGTTTTTGCTCCCTGATGAGATGCAGCCTTAAGATACAGTGCTTTGCAGAAAGGCTCCTCAAGGTGACCAGAGAGACCAGACCGTGGTGTCTTCTCCCACCAGCACCCCAAGAGAACCACACGGCCATGGCCTTTCCTACCTGGAACGTTCTCGTGTTCGTGTTTCTTAAGATGTCGGTCCAAGTTGGTCTGCTGCCCAAAGCATCGGTTACACAGGTGACATTTGAAAGGCTTCTCCTTGTTATGGATGTTTCGAACGTGCCGCTGGAGGTTGGAGGAAATGCTGAATGACCTGTCACAGTATTTACACCTGAAAAATAGAAGCAAATGCCAAATAGTGCAACGTGAGGAAAAAAATGAAAAAGAAAAATCTGACTATCAGAAAACCAGAAAATGTTGGTCTATAAATCTTTACTCAGCTGAGGACCTGGGAAGCACAAGGCATTAATCATTCCAGACAAATCTGATATTATTGTTACTCAAGGAGCACAAAGAAAGGATTAGGATTAATTAAGAAGTGAGTCATCCAAACAAATAAGAATCTTAAACAAAATAATTACTTTTCCACACATGAATGGAAAAATAAGAAAGGTGAATTTATTTCTTCCACCCTTCTCGTTTTGTAGGGGAAGTAGGTGAAATATGGCTGTGGAGGGAGGATAAAGGAGACGGTAGGAGAATAAAGAAGGGAGGTTAACTGTATAAAATAGTTATTAGCTACCATATCCCTGCGTGACGCAGTTATCTGGACATACAGAAAACTCAAGATTTATTAGTGAAATTCCTTGTGGTACTCAAGATGTAGGCAGCACAGCGTGTCTTTAAAGGTAATTATGGTTATTATTATAGTACAATAGCTCCCAAGAAATACACCGTAGTTTCCAAACAGGATAAGATTTACTCCTTAGTAGCGAATATCTGGTTTATGATGAAAAAAATGTGTAATGTAAGGAGCCAAGCCAGAATGTTTAGGGAAACTGCTGAGTGAAGAAATGTTCCCTCTTTGAGACAAACCTCTGCAGGACCCATGGTAGAGGTGCTGGAAGCTTGTTCAAAGTCTCTGAATTCAGATTCCCTCCAAATAAAAACAAGGCTTTGCTAAACCGTGGGGCTTTGAGAACTCAGCCCTCTCCCTCCTCTGCCAGCGCAAAGCAAGAAGGCGGCCTGTGGACTGAAGAGGGCAGCTTCGAGCCACCGTGAAGAGGTTCACCACTAAAGCTAGAGAAAATCCAGCTCCTCTTTGAAGCTGCCTCAGTCTCTCATTAGAACTCCCTTTACAGACGTCATTTGCACCTCAACAAAACTGCTTTCCCCATGGCTCTACTTCCAAAACTCACGAGGAGTAGAATCCTTTCTCCACTCCTGACCTCTGAAAGTCCTGGACACTTGTGGGACAAAATAAAACCCGTTCTTAAGCCCTGGCAGCTCCAGAACAGAACCGCTTGCCTGAGCAGCGCTGCTCCCTGCTCCTCTAACCGAGCAAAGTTTGTCCCACAGAGCAGAAACACGACTGATAAGGGGGGAGGATGGTGGTGCATTTGTGCACGTTTCAGGAACGCCATCAGATCGTTACGTGAAGGTGGCACCAGAACTTCTTTTGTGCCTGCGTCACCCAAGGATGACACTGGATTTGCCCTGACACCAAGGACATTATTGTTTCCTACAAACACAACAGGTTCAAATGAGGGAAGGAGGTGTGAGCGTAAAAAAATCTATGCTGTGAAGCACAAGCAGTTTCCAGATGTGCTACAGCTGTGATTTTTATTTGGTCTCTAAAAAGAAATGGGTATTATTTTTGGAAATAGCAGAGATACATTTATGAAACACTCTCTCTCGCTGAATGTTTATGGATTCCATGTCCACCTCCGAATTTCCTACTGTTAAATCACCAAAAAGAATAAAGATATTTCAAATAATGAACCATTATTATGACTAACCTAGGAAGAAAGCAAAACCTCTTTTTAAACCACAGTTTTCTCAGACTTCAAAAGTTTTTCTTTTTCATTTTTTCAGAACACATGAACCGAACAACTAAAGAAAACAAGACGATGTTTGAAGATTAGCAAGAACAAGCACAGTTTATATACGGAGAGTTAAACACGCACAGATTTCCAGCTCCTATTCTCCTCCTATCTGCTGGCAACCAAGGAAGCCGCTCTCAGGAGCTGCCAGGCTTCAGCACTTCAGAAAACCAAAATGTCCAAACCAGCCAGTCCCCCCGTATCCCCGCGGTTCCACAGGACTTTCACAAGCCGTTCTGCCCAGCTTAGTTCTCCCGCACAGCACCAGCAGCCACCTCTTCATCCCTGCCACAGCCCGAGGTTCTGCTCCCTGCCTCCCCCCCCAGCCCTGTGCCCTTCTACCCCAACTCTCCTTTAGTCAGGTTTGCCCAGCGCGGGGCACAACGGGGGCAACGGGGCTGCCCCGGGTACCCGGCCGGGTCTCGCCTGCATCACTCACACGAGCAGCTCCAGGGACTTCAAAGGCAGCGCCTGTGTGCAAGGCAGGAGCGACCTGGCCTCCTGCACGTCCATTTATTTAGATGTCCAGGAAGTCTTTGAAAAGCTGCCTTTGACAGGTCCTTGCTCTAACCATGAGCTATGTGGATCCAGGCTGGGGTACGGGGAAAGGAGAAAGAGCTTGTTAAAAAAAATAGAAAACAGAGGAGCATTCGAAAGGAGCAATAGCTAATGTCTGAAAGCAGAGGGACGAGGGAGACGTACTGTATTATTTGTGGTCCCAGAGGGGTCGGTACTTGGATCTCTGCTGGTTTTAATCTAAATAAATGACCCAGACAGAGGAACCAGCTTCAATTCAGGCAAGAGGTGAACACAGAGGCAGGAGAAGACTAAAACTCAAAAGACGAGGTATTTGCTTTGTAAACACACCGCAAAATGCTAGTAAAGCTTCTGCCTTATCAGTTTAAAGTAACATACCAATGGCCTAAAAAAAATAATACAGAGAGGGACTGAATGATGGCTGAGAACGAGCCAAAGCTGGAGCTCAGGAGCTCTGGGGAAGGGCAGGCAACCCTCAGGGCTTGAGGGGCTGGATACCTGGTGTGGTACGACTGGAAGGGGAGAAAGAGATGGCAAAGCCCAGGAACCTGAGGACGAGTAACTGAGCTACTCACTGCACAACTGTGTCAGTTTGGAAACACTTCACATGTGACAGGACAGCTTTGTAAAGCTTCAACGGCACAACAGCGCCTGCAAAATTGTATCTTTATTTGATGATCAATGTGCACCCTAAAGACAGAACTGCGGTGACCAAGCATAAAGCAGGTGGAAAGCTACTCTGCCTCTGAGGAACTCCTCTACCTCAAGCACGTTTATGCCAGGGATGAATCTGTGCTTCATTTTTTTAAAGGAAAATGAGAAAGAAGAGATTTTAACTGAACTCTGTGCAATCTTTTATGACATGGTGATGTCAGCTTTAGTTGTTAGTATGAGCTTAATGCAGATAACAGGACACGGGGGCCTAAAAGGAAATTAAAGAGAAACAAATTCAAAACAGACGTCAGGAAGCACATCTTTATGGGAGGAATCACAGGCAATGCTTCAGCATCGGGTGTAATTCAAGAATCAATTAGAGGGCATCCTGCAGGCAGCGCACATTTGAAAGAGGAAAATACAGTCTTGCTGAATCAAATGGCTTTTAGTTGGTCCCAGTCTGGGTTTTACATATTTTACATGATTCCAGAGAATGAAAACAAAACTAAGAAGCAAGGCCACAACTACAACACACCCTCAGGTCCACATGCTCCAAGCATAGGGAACTTGAGCAAAAACTGCCTCTTCTGCATCTCGCTTGGTAAGCTCAGAATGACGAGAAAGTCCTGTTTGTTACGACCTGAGCTTCCAGGCAAGTCTGACATGATTTTACAAGCCCAGTGTATTTTGCATTTCTCTGAAAGAAACAGTTACATTTGACAGTTCTTTTTACTGTTGGGCTTTGAAATACACATAACAGAATTTCAGGTTTGGTGTGGAAGGGTGAAAAGCAGCGTGTGGATCTTCACTGTGTAGGATATTGTCTTTCAGGCTTTTCAAATCAGTTGAATTTTAGGCAGTAAAGTGCATTACCAGGTATTCCTGAAAACATGTAGCACATTCCCTATACAGAAAGAATTAATTTGCTTCCTAACTGCTCAAGTGCTATTAATTACTACTTTATACATAATTAAATAGGCACCAAGGAAGTTTAAGTGACTTGGTAAAAAACACATCACTTATCAATGACAATCAGGAATCAAAATCAAAGCACCTTATTTTCTGGCCTGCCTGTTTCTTCATCTACACTTGGGCATCTGGTCAGTTTACGTTAGCTTTGAGCATTTCAATTCATATTTGAATGAATATATAACACTGACAGAGTCAAAAGAAAAACAATCCAAAGAAAAGTTATAAGAAATGCATCAGCAAAACTCAGGAAAGTCAGCAACCTCCTTTTTACCTGCACAAAGCTGGCACTTACAAAACAAGCTTTCAAAACAATTATTGCTGTGAAAGTTGGAAATCTCAGTTCTCTGAGAGCAAAAGAAAATCAATGATAATTAAGCTCTTCTGTAAATGCAGCACCAACTCTCAGGAGTGCTATTATAATGCAACATTGTCCAGAAGTCAAACCTCTATTACAAAAAAAACACACAGGCCATTTTCTGGGAGAAGACCAGATCAAATAAATCTTTATTTTCCTAACCTTTGTTAAGTTGCAAGTCTCCTTTTTTGGAAGAAAACTGAACTAACAATCTCTGAATAATCGGGAGCAAGCGTCGCAGGCAGACAGGGGTGTGTGGTGAATACACAGTATTCATTCAAGGCGTATCAAATAGCGCAACTCAAAACATCAGAACGGGGAATGGTTCCAAAATATATGTCTGCTTTGGGGGGGGGTGGGTTATTTTTTGATTTACCTAATGTCTACACTCAGAATTCTCTATGACTCTGTATGGAAAAATAAAAACCCAATTCTGACTCCGTATGTAGCAGGGATTGCAGTGTGGGAGAGAGCAGCTTCTTACGTTAAACTAAGCATAAAAATCAGATGTATTTGACCACACGGCCTTTCGCTGCTGATAAATTTGTTTGTGTTTCTCTTTCTATAATAACTATTACATTTGCTTTGTTGTGAACTTATGACTGTGTATGGAAACACCAGAACATTAGCCACCAAAAATGAAACTGTTTGAATTGTTACTATTGTTCGACAACGCGCAAAACACTTACATTATGGAAAACACGACGCTGGATTTTCAGTGAGCTCTCAATTCGCAATTCATTCATTCAGTTTTGCTCATATTTGTGCCTATTCTAACATGAAACAAAACAAGGTGGGAGGGTTTTTTTGCCAATTTTTTTTTTTTGAAACCGACTGCAAAATACTAGGTGAAAATACCAGGGGAAAAAAAATCCTGCTTGGTTTCCCAGGAGAAATATTTCTTCACATACCTGTACACGCACCCCAACATCTGTTTTTGTGGGAGTTTTATTCAATTTAACCCTTCACCAGAGGCCACAGCACCGGTGCGTACCAGGCTGGAACACCAAGTGCCTGCGCGCAGGGCGGTTGTAGGGGAAGAGATGGGCAGCTCTGCAATGGGCCCTCTTGCCCAGGCACAACGCAAACTGAGGTATAAAAATCAGACCACCTTGTCCACAACGAGCAGAAAATAGTAGTTCAGCCTCCTGCTTTAAACACCCAACGGAACTCGTGAAATGGGGTGTGAGTTCCCCACTCTGGTCACTCTTAAACTCTGGGGTTTCAGGCAGGACGCTCACTAATTTGGATTCACAAGCAGATACACTACAGGGCTTTGCTTTTCTTTTGGTTTTTTGATCCACAACTCCAAGCACCTCTGATATGCATTAGGAAAAGGAAGGAAAAAAAAAAAAAAAAATCTACTAGACCCAGCACTGGCAAGCCCTTCAAACCAGCCCGAATTTCAGAGACATTCAGCACCTTTGGCCGTCCTTGAGATGAATGGTTAATGTGAGTGTTAAACAACACTGCAAATCAGACCACTCATTTGCCAGCATACATCTAAATATAAGTTAAGTGTCTATCTTCAAGCTGCCAAGCCTGATTATTTTTGGCTGGTACACATAATATACAGTCCTATGAATCACTGTACGTAATGCTAGAGGACCGCGGTGTTACGCTGGCACAGCTCTCTAGAAAGGAGAAAAAATAACACAGCGGTGAACGCGGGGCGTTGGGAAAGGGGTTGTGTCTGGGGGCCAACATCACCTGTAGGGCTGTTCTCCAGTGTGTGTCCGCAGATGCCTTGTCAGGTTTGCTGAGCGTGGGAAGATCTTACCACAGTACCTAGACAGTGAAAGCCAAAGTTACCGTCAGTGCATCAAAGTCCTGCCACACCGGATCATTTACAAACACCGTATCACCAGCCACCATCAACCTCCCTTCCATACTCTGAGCTTCATCCAGCTGTTTTTCTAAAAACTTTTTGAATGCACAGGAGCTTTGGACCTCCACAGCCTCCCAGGGCACTGAGCTCCTCTGCTGAGCACTGTGTGGTGCAAAGGAACCTCCTGCTGCTGGAACCTGTCCCTCAGTAACTGCTCTCGATACCACCTCGTTCCTGCCTTAGGACACAGAGTGTTCAATTGCTGCTGATCCATTCTGTCTGTCACTTGAGATTTTTGCAGATCTCTTTTATACCCCTGTTTAGCTGCTTATGGTATGGAATCTACCTGATCATCCTGCTCTGAATCTTAGAGTAGGGAAATGCAGCACTAAGAAATGAAATAAGAGAAGGGGCCGTGTCCCACAGCAAAAGTGATTCACAGCAAAGTGAAAAGGAAGGGAGGTATAAAGAAAAATATTAATTGGGAAATAAAAGGATAAAGGCTTAAGTCCTGTGACTACGACTCCTGAAGCTTACTGTCGTAGAAGGAACACGTGAGTAGACTTTCTTAATTTCAGAGACATTCAGCACCTTCAGATGTCCTGAAGATGGTTAATGTGAGTGCTCAGCAGCAACGAAAAGCCAAATGCTAACTTGGGAGCGTGTATCTAAACACAAGTCTAGTCCCTGTTGTAGGTAAACCCCTCAGATTTCTAAATACTCAACTGAAATCTGAGCTTTTGTGGAGAAGCTGAACATGAGAGATACATCAAAACAAAATATATACCCGCTTACTGCACCCAAGTTAAATGCACTGGGAGCCACCACAGGAACCTCTGGTAGTGACAGGTAAAACTTTGGAAGCAGATAGATGTTTTTACTCCCCAGTGATCTGCTCTGATACGAGCTTTTTAGAGCTGCAATGGATATGAATTTTTGTGGATACAACTGTGTTTGAAAATGTTTGCTATATGCCATTTTAAAAATTCCATGCTTTTACAGGGCTGGGTTTGCACTCGCGTCGGGAACCGCAGCATCTGCTACCGCACGCAAGAGACTTGGCTCGGAGAATTCTGTTTGCTTGAGAATCTCCAGATCTGCTCTCAAGGTTCTTAAAAATTACAAAGAAAATAGAAGATGCTGATTTTCTACCAGACAAAACAAGCTATTTCAGAGCGAATTAGTCATCAGAATGCTCTGTTCTAATTCTGCTGCTTCTTGTTTTCCCTCCCACTCCTGCCGAGACAGCGAAGGCGTCCACGTGGAGCTGCTGTCGCAGGCTGGGGCTGATCTCCCAGGGCTGCCCACGGGCTGGGGGGACGGTCTGGCTTCTGGGGGTGCCCAAGGCCCTTACCTGCAGGTGTAACGCTCCTTGCCCTTGCGCAGGATGGGGTCGGAGAGCGTGGGCGGCGGGGATCGGAAGTTGAACGGGTGGTGTGGAAGGGGCTGCAGGGAAGTGCCAGTGTCTGCCTTCATGGCTGCAAAACTCTCCAGTTTCTCCGTCATTGTTTCTATGGCTGACATCTACAAGCACAAGGGGACACCTCATGTCATAAAAATCCACAGGAAGGACAACATCTGCTGTGTAAAACGTGCCATTTAGCACTATCTGTTGGTCACAGCCTGTCGCTGCCGTTTGCTCGCACCCTCAGAAGCCAGCTGCACAGTGTGAAGCGGAGCCACTGAAACCAGCCAGGGAAGAGAGGAATCCTGTGTCAGGCTCCCAGAAATCAGGAGAGATGCAACTGGCAAAGCCGTGCAGCGAGCGTTAGATCTCAGGAGTTAGAGACTTGTTTACCTTCTGCTTACTTTTAGCATTTCAGATTAAAATTTTCTCTGAATACACTTGGCTTCCCTTTTTCCAGGGATGACACTGAAATTAGGCACTGCCCAAACCCTCAAACTCAAAACGGTTGAAAGGCAAGAAGGTCTGATCTCTCCTTCAGCACCCATCACCCTCCCACGGGCTCAGAGGGACAGCAGTGGTGAGCTGTGGTGGGCACAGAGGCAGACAACTCCAGGCTAGAGAGGACAGAGAAGTTTTGGGTAGGAGGCAGAAGAATCCTGGGCCAAAGCGGAGTGGGAGGGAGCACTGGGGAACATGTGACCGCTGATCGGGGAGCTGAGACCAAGGAGGGGTTGAGGATGGGGGGTGAAGAGGGAGCAGCTGGGGAGAGGAGGAGTTAAGATCAGCCTCGGGATGGAGTGGGGTCTGCAGAGAGTTTGCTTACTAAGAGGCCAACACTTTAATCATATGTAAGAAAGGTTCAGAAGCCAGTAAAGGTGACAAAAGAATGGGTGGGAGATGGCTGAGCTTCCTGGAGTGAAAGGGAATTCCAGCCAAAACACTCTGTGTGAGCTGAGGCTGGATGAGTTATGGCTGGGAGGGCCACAACCCAAACCACAGTAAAAGCCAGTTCGGATGGGGGTGGCAGGAGCACAGGCCTAGAGAGGTGATGCCCGAGAGGTTTCTGGGCGCCTTTCTCAGCTTTAGTTTGTACGGCTCAAGCAATGGCCGTGTTCTCACACACCCTGGATTAGATGCCACACCAGAAAGAGGAGAAAGGGAAAAACCTGGAGATACAGGAGAAGGGGAAAGCAAAAAAAAAGGAAAGAAGAAGGTCGGCCTGTGTGCAGAAAACAAGGATATGCATAAAAATCCTACCTAAAGAAAACCACTTCTACTTTCATTAGAGCAAAACAGGAAATCCAAATCCAAGAGAGAAATGCAACTCAGAGGAGCACGCTGACATCTCCAACGTTCATTTCATGCACTCTTGAGAGCACTTTCAAGATACCCAGCAGAAAACACGGATAAAACAAACAAGGCAGCAATAAAGCTGCCTCCTCGCTGCAGATGACATCACCAGGAAAGAAGGGGGGAGTGGGAGCCTGACTGGAGAGTCAGGCGGGAGCTGGGGGACAGCGAGCGAGCGGAAGGCAGTAGGAAGCCATATATCAAAACTAGATGCTCTATTGTACAGGAAGGGCTGACCTTTTGCACGTTTACACTTTATTAAACTGGGCTCGGGGGGAGGAGAGAGAGCCAAGATATTGTTTAAAATGTATGACTATAAAAAAAAAGTTGTCTTAATCACCACAGAATATATTGTGGAAGGCTGACAACCATTCATAAGCTGTAAAAAAGAGGAGTAGTAAAACCCATTTCCCGATAATAGATCCACAGCCCCTTAGTTGGAGGCTCCCAGCCCATGATAAATAGTAAGTAATACTTAGCGCCAGCCACTTGAAAAGGTTACTTGATCATTTACAGCAAAAGCTCTGCCCCAGCTGCCAGTCATGTAACAAAACCATCATGTTAAAATGCTATCCGGATCTTTCAGAGCTCTGCCACTCAGCCCTTTGCTGGAGTACCTGGAGATATCTTTTGTTGTGCCCTGTTCTTTAGGCACTTAGTCAGAGATGTTTGCTGGCTTGATAGCCGTAGGCTTATTTTAAAATTCTAAACACCGGCCATAGCCTCTCCAGTGGTAAAGGCACTTTGCTATTTAGGGAACAACTGCCTGGTTATAATAAAAAAGAAGGGGAGAAGAAAAGAAACTTAACAGGTGAGAAAAGGTTTTCCATTAAGTTATCAAAAAGTTACACCGTTTATTTATGTTGTCCAGAGTTTCATTTAAAAAAAGACAATGTAAGAATAACTCCCATCAGAGTGGAGAAACTACTGGCTAAGAAATAAAAGTTGCCTGAAATCCATCTTGAGACAGGAAGCATCTTCTGATGCTCTGTCTTTATCATGTCCTTTGGCTTCATTGCATCCAACCCAGGGCCCTCTATGAGAGCTGGGGAGTAATTCACAGAAGAAAAGGCTGAGACCAGACTCATGCTTAGAGTGAGAGAAACACGCGTGGAGCGTGTGCCTGAGTGACCTGGAATATGAAGGTTGGTCCTATAGAAGAAGACAGAAGTGGAAGCCCCCAGAAATATGATTTCTTAGGAAAAGATCCGGAGTAGTATCAGATGGGGATCTGGTAGTAAAAACCTCACCCATTCTTGAACAAATGAACCATCTTCCCCTGCCCCCCCTGGTATTGGAAATACCTGTTTGATTACAGAGCATGGGAACAGCAGCTCTCCAGATCATCACAGCAACACGCTTCATTAAAAATTAGTTATCAGGAAGTTTCGGGCTCGAGTGATTGTAAATTTTAGGCTACTCTGTGTGATAAGCTGTTAGAGATAACCAGACCTTCCACATCTTTTCATTGCCATGGGAAGAGGACGTGGTCAGGATTTCAGGAACAATGTTAACAACCTTCCACCCAATGCCTGCTCCTACTCAGGGTCTGTACGTTTCTCATCGTCTTGTTGGGTTGCTTTGCCACACTCGCTCCTCCCTGCTATCAGATTCTTTACAGGCAGATATCCCCACTATTCTAACTCACACAAACACAGGATGTTCCTGGCCAGCCTGTCACCATTATCCAGCCTGTATGAAGGAAAAATCGGGGGAAGTTATTAACCAAACTCTGAGGCTGATGTGAAACAATGAGGGAACTAAGTTTAGCTGTGAAAGCAACCAGGATCCAGCTTTCACAAACCTGCACGTTATTTATCTAAGGTGGGAAACATTATCAGAGGAGAACAATGCATGTGAACATAAAGGAGAGTACAGCAGTGGCTGCAGAGCCCAGCTCCCAGCATGTGTTCACAGCAGGAAAGACGGAGGACAGCTGGTGACCATCACCCTGCAGAGGACATCAGGCAGCGTGTGGCAGAACTCGCTGCACTGTCACTGCGGGGCAAGGGATCCGAAGGACAGAGAGTAACATCACTTCTTGGGGAGTTTAGCTGCTACCAGTAACACGCGGGGTTTTGTAAAGTGGGGGTAACTCTCCTGATAGTCTTGGTTGAACTGGACTCTGTTGTGCCTTCCGAAGGCTCTGGGCAGAGGCCTGGTCCAGCCGCACCGTGGGCTGGTGGGCTTGGCACTGCCTGTCCACTGCCACGTGGGAAAGCTGTCCAGCAGTGCTTCCCACTGCTCTGCAGTGACTCAGACCCAAAGGAGATGCAGAGGGAGCAAACGGCCCGGACTTGTCAGAAGCACAGAGTCTAGAGCAGCTGTGCAAAGGAGAGAAAACAAGTTCTCCATCACCTTCTGGAGCAGGCAGAGCTGGACCCTGAATCTCCAGCACTCTCATGCTTTCTAGGTGATGTAAGGCAGGTATAAAATGCTACTGCTTGGATGCTGGACAGTCCTCCTCCACTTCGCACTACTGCACATGCCTGCACCAGGTGTTCCCAAAGGAAAACTTATCTAGGTGCTGGCAGGGGAAAGGGGAGCTTGACAGACCACGGGAGGTGTCCAGACCTCATCCTTGTTCTTCTGTTAGCGCAAGAGGAACAGCCAAAAGTAACTGGCCGAAGACAGTGGAGCTTCCTGTCAGGCCCTTGGATGAGAAAGTCTGACCCAAGTGACCTGTTTGCACCAGTTCCACCTCAATCATCTTGGCATTCAACCAGCACTGCATCATAACATCACTGCTTTTACCTGGGGGTGAAAAAGCAGCGGGGAGGGTCGCAGGTACTTCTCCTTTAGGGCACCCACAGGGTCTGTCACCTTCCGCTTCTCCACCCTGCTGGACAACAACACAGAGGGTTACATACCTCACAGGGCTACAGGCAGCAAAGAAACAGCCAAACCATTTGCAGAGGTGTTTAAATTATACGTATGAGGCTATTCTATTGACACAAATATCTTTCTTCCCCTTCTACTCGATATGATCAACAATGATCCACAAGTTACCCCACAAAAGGCCCTGGAAACAATATGAAAATGGATCCCTCCTTCGGGCAGTATTTTTTTAGCCATCAGGCTGATGACTAAGAAAACATTTTAATCTATGTGAGAACTAATGCCTCTGCTATAGTGGTTTATAAGCCTCTGCTGTTCTGAAATATCATTTAAGACACCTACCCTTACAGCAAAAGCAATGCTTAAGCGGAAGAAGCTGTGGAATCCACAGAGGCAGCCACTGCATGGAAAAAAAATGTCCCTGAGAGTTTCTCTTTATCTTAAGAGTTAACACTGAGCCAGACTTTGCAGCCCCAAGCGCGCTTAAATCATTAGGTGTTTCATATTTATTTCCTCCCTTGCAGCTGAGATATAATTTGCATTGAGTTTCTTTGGCAAGCATAATGTGGACAACAATTTAAAAAGTTAGGAACTGGTGGGAGATTTCCAAAGTGACTTAAGAACCCGAGCTCTTCTGATACCACTTTGGTCCACTGAAATATTCCATGCATAAGCACCTTACTATACAGAGACAATCCTAAAGTTAGGCTCCTATTTTTGAAAAAGCTGGCTTGGCTTTCACAAAATATTCTATTTGCAGGGAAGCCATAGCGTGGAATCACCAAAAAGAGAATCCTAAATGTGCTCTAAGGGAAAAAAGTGTTAGGAAAGTAACTCCAGTGAACGCAGCTGCATCTTTCAACTGCTGGAGCAGGGTCCATCTCAGCTAAACCAGCAGAAATCCAACAGTAAGAGTAATTTTAACTACATTAGTCCAGCATAAAGGAGAGCAAATTATTTTGCTGCGTTTCAGCTGATTGGTGTGTGGATCAAATTATCAAAGAGTTTAAAAGAAAAGTCATGCAGAGTGCTATTTAGCAAACTGTATTTAATCTGCATTTAATTTTTCCTAGGTAGAAGAAAAGAGGAGGGCTGGATTTGAAACGCAGTCAGAATTACTGTGCTTTGGAAGGTTTGTGTTTACATGGGCACAAGTTACAGAAATCTGTAAAACAATACGTAGGAAGTTTCTCCCTGACAGGGGAGAACGTGACCCGCAGCGAGCAGCCCCGCGGAGCAGCGAAGCTTTCCTCTCGGTGACGCGCTCAGCCCGGTGCGGTGCCCCGGGGACGGCCGCCGGACCCCGGCAACGGCGTCACGACAGACGCTCCATCTGCACCAGAAACGTCAGACCTCGGCCGAGCGACGGCGTCTCACGCAGCTTCACCATCTCCCGGTGCCGGGGAACGAGAACACAACAAATGCACAAACGTCCTCGTCAGAGCCGGATTCCGCAAGCGACCGGAGGATTAAGCGGATCTTTCAGCCCGGTGCCCGAGAGCGTCACCTTAACAAGGCTGAGCTAAAAACTGCACTGATTTCAGGCTGTCTGGCTGCGTTAAATTATATCACCAGGAGAAAATGTCAAGGATTTAAGTGGCCTTTGGGAGAAAAATGAAGGAGCCAAATAATGTGAGAGAGTCTGATAAAGAGAAGTTTAGAAACAAAATATTTCCATATTTTTTAAGCTGGGACTTGGAAGCTCTGCTGTTTAGCTCATTACATCAGGAGTCTGATTCGCAAGCAGCTCCACCACTGACTTTCTATTTTAACATATTACTAAAACTATATGCATCCCATGGAATGCAACAAATGATGCCCCCATCCTTCACTTCCATCTGTCTTCTGGACCTTTACGGTTTTCCCGAGGCTGCTATTTTAATTGGCAATGGCTTTTTCAACCCATGTTATTTTAACATTCCTACTGAGAATGCCCAGAGGTGGCAGGATCCTACGCTACGCTTTTGCCTTTCTATCCCATTTATTTATTTATTTATTTATTCCCAAAAGTACAACTTACAAAAATAGCCTGTTTACATCAATCCTTATTTTTCCAGGAGGAGATGACCACGGTAGGTCGCAGACAGCACCCGTTGCGTGTCCCGGGCTGTGGCCGTTTCCATCACAGATGTAAGTCACTGCATGTAAGCAAGTGACACAGCACCAACCCTGGGAGCGCTGGCAACGTGAGAGACCCTTTCTTAATAGCAAGCACCAAGGGCTTGCTAATCCTCCTCTCGGCTGACAGTTCCTTGGCCTGGCTAGACATTGACATCACTTTTTCCCACAGTTATCAGCCATACAATAGCAGCACGGCGCTGACATAGGTGCTGTTCCCCCGGCACGCTTTTCGCAGAGGCCACGCCACCCCTTGCTGTTCGCAGCCCTTTGAACACTCGAGCGAACCATCCTGGTGCTTACACACTCGCTCCGTGGTGTCCACGAGTCTTTACAGTGCTAGGAAACAACCAGCTCCTGCAGCACCCCCGTTAGCTCTCCAGAGGCTGGATCACAGCCGGGCTGGCTGCACAGCCCTGCAGCACCCCGGTCGCCTTCAGCTCAAGTACAGGTACAAACCACCCGCTTCAGGAACCGGCCGGTCAATGAGACCCCGAATCCAGGAGCCAAAGCCCTGTACCTCAACCTGTACCTGGATGTTATCAGGCATCCTATCCTAAGGGAGAGTTAAGTGCCATGTTAATGTCTAAATTAAACTACTTTGGGACACCACTTCTCACTGGACCCTGCTAAAACCAAGCAAATGCTGTTTGCTATGTGGCAAAGGCATCTCCTCTGCAGCAGGAAGATAACACCACCTGGATCCACTGCCCAGATGGGCAATACACAAACTTACTGGTACCCTCACTGTAGAGCTTAAAATCATTTCCCTTTAGAAACAGGTTTTACAAAAAGCTCTAAAACCACAAGATTCAAACCTTGCCTTTACACCTTCTTCTGAATTCACTCCCTCTGGAAGTTTAACTGGCATTTGGATAAGTTCACCCAGTCTGCTTTACACACGCCTTCCATGTTCAGCTTATTCTAGGAAGGATATAACAAACTGGGCCTTCCTCAACAAACATCTGTTTCAAGTGAAAGTAGAAAACCCTTGTTCTGTTCTAAGCAAGATAAGTCTGCAAGAGATGGATCTGGAAGAGATCCAGCTAACACCACACTACCACAAATTTACACACTACTTGTAACTCCAGACTTAAAAGTGTTCCAAAAGGCTGGGTCCGCAACAGCAGTTCCTATCAACTGAAAAACTCTAAGAAAAGGAATTAGAAAGAAAAAGGGCATGGGGAGGAAGAAAGGTGAAGTGGCTCACAAAAGGCCATCGAGTCAGTCAGTGGGAGAGCTGCGTTTCCAGGCTCCCAGGGCTCCTGACTCATTCCCAAGCCATGAGAGCCCGGGCTCCAAGGCATCTGAACTCTGCATTCTTATCGAATCAAACCTCTGGAATTTCCCCGGCAGAAGTGCCATCTTAGTGTTGGCTCGTGGGAGAGTCCTTAAATAGGTCAAGTTTCTTCTTTATCAAAATAAGGATGTGTTCTGTATACACATTGATTACGAGTACCCCTGTCAATTATTCAGCCCTTGCGGTTCAGAAAATTCACCGTGCTGCGACAAAGGAGAGAGACACCACCAACTGCAGCAGGCTTTCACTGCTCTTTCTAAACAACCTCCACCCCCATCTGCAAGTTGCAATGTCAGCGAGAAAACGAGCTCGTTAGAGGAAATGCTTAAGGCAGGGTATGTTAATACCTGTATATGGGGTCCATGAAAAAGGGTGATGGCTTAGCGTAATGCAGGGATGGCTGCTGAGGCAGCTGAGACTGGGAAATCTTGGGTAAGACTTCACTTGCCATCAGCTTCCTTTCCCCATAGATGTGGTTTTTCCGTGGCTCTCTCCCTCCGTTCTGACTGGCTCGGATGCGGTTGCCAATGCTCAGATCCAGTGGCTGTTCCTCCCCTGAGGACGGGGCTGGCAGGACCTTCGGTGGAGGCAAGATTGGCTTAATCTCTTTTGGCTTTGTTGTGAGATCGAAGGGCGACTCTGAGCTGGTGCTGCCTACTTTGTGGAGGTCCCTGGGTGACTTTGGTTCTGCCTTGACCAGCAAGTTGTGATTGAGGGTCCGCTCCGTGAAAGGATAGAGTGAATGGGGGAAATTGGGGAGGAACTGAAAAGGGAACATGGAATGATAGGGGAGCGAACCCATCTTTTTCTCCTGCATCCCCATAAAGCCAGGCCCAAAATATTTCTCTGCGATGGAGGCGATGGCTTTAATAGAGTCATTAGCTGCTCCCGAGGTGGGCAGCAGGTGCTCCTCGGGGGGAGGAAAGAAGGAATGCTGAGAATAGAAGAGAGGGATCTCACTCGTGTTGTTGGTGGAACTCGCAGACACAGAGCTGCTGACAAAGTCTGGCTTGCTCTCGATTTGTTTGCTCTTATCTTTTGTTTTGTCCCTGTCACTCTCTGCATCACTGTCCAGATCAGAACCGGTGCCAGTAGTGGTGTCCAGATCCGTGCCTGTGGTTGTATTGACATCCTCAAAGTCGCTGCCGTCAGACATGTCACTGTTCCTGGCTTTTAGCTTCTCCAGGTAGGAGTTTTCCAGGCTGCTTTCACATTTCTCCTCTCCTGAAGCAGCCTGGTTGCTGTTGCTCACCGCAGAGATCAGAGGAAGTGCTGGGTTCCCAAGGGGGCTCGGAAGCTTTGCGTCTGGAGTGTGGTTGAGGGGACTTTTGAGCAGTTGCGTGGGTGGTAACAAGGGGGGCCTGGGGTATAGAGATGGGGGAAAAATCCCCGGGAATCCCGGCGTGAGGGCGGGAAAGGCCGGGGGGGCAGGTGAGAAGGGAAGACCCCCCGGGTGCGGGCGGGATGGAAAATAATCATTAAATCCCAGGCTGGCATGGTTGAGGTTGGGAGAGGGCTTGGATTTGTCCATCATGGACGTGGGCGTCAGGGGTAGGCCGGGGGCAAAAATCCCCCCCGGGTTGTAATGGTTCTTGCCCTCGCAGAAGCGCCGGTGTTTGTTGAGGGAGGAGGTAGTGCTGAACATCTGGCCGCAGTCCTTGCACTTGATCTGGGTGCGACAGTCCGCGTGCATCCGCTTGTGACGGCAGAGGTTGGAGAACTGCGTGTAGGATTTGTGACAGACCTCACCTAAAGCATCAACAGAAACCAACAACAAAAGCGATATGAAATTAACAGGACATGGCAGGGAATTCTCAAGGAGCTTCCCCAGGATTCCCCACCCCTTCCCCCACAAAATCCCACTTCTCTGAAGACAGAGCAGGTGAAAAACAGGCTATTGCTACGCGCTGCACCGGATCTCTAGGAACCTGCCTCCGCATTTCTCCTGCTACGACTTCCCTCCATAACGTCCACGCTGGCACACTGCTCAGTGCCTTTGTGCTTCAGCTCTGCCCTGGGTCTAGACCAGGCTAACGAGTCCATCTGGCCTCTTCAGTGTGCACGGCCAGGGGAAAAGCTGCCTCCCACTTTAGCCAGTTCTGTACAGGGCGCAGCCTCACCGGGCTACGCTCGGAACAGGCAGAGGCAGCCCTGGGAATCCCGGCTGAGGAAGTGGCACGAGGAGGAGCAGGCTGGAAGACCCCAGGAGCAGCTGAAAGCAAGAAAAACTTTGCCTCGGTTAATCCCACCTTCCCTTTCTTTAATGCCATTACTAGTCAGTAACCACTCCAGAGGGATGGGCTGTAAATACTTTCCAGCCAGGCCTCAGCTCAGCTGGAAGTGGGGGAGATCTTGTGTTCGTTCAATGAGCAAGACACCCTCCCAATGCCAAGTTAAGGCTACACCAGCGTCTCCTTTAATGACCTGTAAATACCAAGCTTTCAGAACGTGAATTTTTATGACCTCTCTCACCTGCAGACTTTGCCGGTGTGGAAGGAACAGGGCAAAGTAAGAAAAAGAAAAAAAAAAAATCCCACCCAAACTCTTCTAGGTATCAAAACACTGTAACTTTTTATTATCTGATGCCTCTTTCAACATAGGCATAAATTCTACTGCTTAGTGAATTTACACTTACACTTCTTTCACCGGAGAACTGCTGCTACCACCGTTTTGTAAACATGGAAACCGAGACAAAGAGAGGGAAAATACATTGTTTGGAGTTGGGCACGCAAGGACCTGAATCCAAATTCTCCTGACACCCGGCCCTCCAGCTCAGTCACACAGTGGTCCTTCCTCCCTCTCTCCCAGCTTTTACTGACTGGATTTTTTTTTTCCTAAATCTTTAGGATTTACATCAGAGCTTGAGTATCAAATGACCATCGGGAGAATATTTCACTAGCAGCTCTGAAAATACAAGGGGAAACCCTTTCTATGGAAACTCAAAGCAAAGATTATTAAAATTTAACACATTTGACATTTCAGTTCAAATGAGCATCCCAAAATTCAGTGGTTTGTCCCTGAAGGGTCTGCTGTGTCTGGTGTCTGACTGCACTAGAAATTTAATACGATCCTCAGAGTATTTCAGCCTTTCTGCTTTGGACCCAGACCCAGCTAGGAGCTGCCCAGGAAGCACGAAGAGAAGGAGAACTAGAAAGTCATCAGAAGAGTTCCAGTGTTTGAGTAGCAGCTCTTTCAAAAGCGTATGCAAAAGCCACCCCTAGATTTTGGTAATCACACCTTAAAACCTTCTATAAGTTCCCCTGAACTACTATTACCGTATACACACTGTTTTATGGCTGTTGTGTGTACTATTTTAGCTACCTTAGACTTTCAAAGAAAGGGTTTGGTTTTGTTGGTTTGTTTTTTTTTTTTTACTTCATTTTAAAATGTTTTCTTTAAAAATATCTAAACAGAGTTCTTAGAGGAAACACTACTCAATTTATTTTCCATAAAGCTATTAGTCGATTAAATACAACCACCTCTGCTTCTATAGAAATTGAAGCAGAACACCACGTCAGCATCCTCACAACACCCAAATCCCACAGGCCAGCTCTGTCTCTCCGGCTGTTCCTGGGCCATGTTATTGCCAGAGATGCCCTAGACCGGGCGATATGAGCTACAAGACCTCACATCATCATTCTAAAATAGGGAAAACTGGAACATTTTTAAGTCTCTGGTTACACGATGATTTAGTAACTCTGTGTAACATCCTCTCTTGCTGTTCTGTGTTCTGCAGGTATCACGTTACAGTTTAGTTTTTTTCCAAAGCCAAGTATGATATTGTAAAAAACAAACACACACACAAACCCTTTTCTTCCACTGACCAGGAAAGACAAACTTTGCAGCGAATCCCACCTCACGGCTCCCCAAAAGTCACTAATGGGTTCCATACTCCTGCATGTGACTCCACCTGGCACAGCTGAGCCAGGCAGCATCAGCCTCAAGTTGTTTCACACACTGATTCAGACTGACAACTCCCTAATTCTTATGAGGTGAGAGTGAGGAGATTATGAGAAGAAATCATTCATCTCGCTGCTGCAATACTACGAGATTCAAATTATCTCTTTCATGTGCCCGTCATCAAATGAAAGATTGCATCAAAACGAGCAATAAGAGTATTTTTTCTTCCTCCACTGACACCCATCTGATTATCTCAGAACACATTAATGAAACGAGTCTCCCAGGATACTCTCACATGCTGTTCCCATTAGACCAACGGGGAAAAAACGGCAGAAGTGGGTTCAGTGGCTTCCCTACCGTAACATCAAAGCCTGGAATCAAACACAGATCCCGTTCTGTGCTTGAACCGCGCTTTCTGAGGAGTGTCAGGAAGTAGTCCCTAAACTTTCTATAGCTTTGTTGTGACACAATCCACTTTTCTGCACAGTTATCAAAATCCAATAGGTGCTGTGTCAATTAAAAAAATATACAACCCTGGGACTGACAAGAAATGAGATGAATGGCTCTCAAGGGAAAATGCCCTTTTGGAAATATTCCACTAAAGAGAGTGCTAAGGACCCAATTAACCTGCTAGTTATTTGGCTTCCAAGCATTATCTGGATGAAGTGTGCAGTAAACAAAGAAAGAAAAATACTCGTTTTAAAAAACACTTTCTTCTCATCTCTGTGACTATTCAAAATTCTTTACAACGGCTCTGGGATTTGAGGCACCCCTGAAAAACATTTCGATCAGGCTGTGTCAGCTATTTATTTATGTCACCAACATGAACATTCAAAAATTATTAAGAAAAAAAAAAAAGACGAGAAAGAAAAGATATGAGAAAATGGCATCGCTAGGACTGCTGAGAGACTCAGCTTTTAACTTGTCAAGAAAGTCAAAAACTGCCACAAATGTTTACTGAAAAAACAGGGAGCGTGCAAAAAAAAAAAAAAAAAGAAAAAAGAAAAAAAAAAGAAAAAAATCACTGCGGAATTTCATCTTGTGCTCTGACCTATAAAATTACAGCGGCTGCTCACAGAGGGACAGCTCGTACTGGGGGGCCCCGCAGGATACGTGCAATTACAGCGAAAGCCAGAGCTCTGCGATGGCCGTGACAACTTACATATGAAAGGTTTGACAGTGCTGTGAATGTGCTTGTGCTGTTTGAGGCCAGACGAGGTGGCAAAGGTTTTGCCGCAGTCCGGGCAGGCGTGGGCCCGCGCGCCAACGTGCTGGGAACGGATGTGCCGCTGGAGGTTGCTGGGGTCCGTAAACACCTGAAAGAGAAAACGCCTTGAGGGAGGGGAAACAAAGAGCAGGGAGAAGCGCCTACGTGAAAAGCTTGACTATATTTTTGGTTTCTGTTGCCACTGGTCCCGGCGTCAGGAGTGGAGGATATTTGCCTCCTGCTGCGAGCGGATAACGCACCGAGCGGCGCCGAGCTGCGTCCTGCTGCACGCTCCCCGAAGAGCGCGGTGCTGGCAGTTGAACAGCCCTTGGCTCCCCCGCGCTGCCCTGCCCGGCGCTTGCCCACCCCCCAGGCAGACCCTCCAACGCCTGGGAAAAGGCTGGCGGTGAGGGGCTCGGGGCGAGGCTGAGCTCTGCATCCCCATGGAGATGGGGGGCAGCTGAGCACATCTCTGGCCCTGTGCAATCACAGGACCTCAGGTTGGTTTGGGCGAGAAGGGGCCTTTCAAGCTCATCCTGTCCAACCCCCCTGCAGGGAGCAGGGCCATCTGCAATCAGAGCAGGGTGCTCAGAGCCCCGGCCAACCTCCCCTGCAATGGTGCCAGGGATGGGGCAG
>JANHGN010022566.1:0-25866 GCA_024605025.1 Megaceryle maxima | reverse complement strand
TGAAAACAGGCTGCTAACTTCAGACAGTGCAGTTAGTTAGAAGAACTGAACTGAAAAGTAAAATCACTGAACAGATTAAGTTCTGCTCTCACTCAAACCAGGACAAACTATTAACTTTGTACTCCTTCAGAACATTGACTGAAATACTGTAGTTACAGTCTTCCAGAATCTGGTAACTTTTCTTTTAGGTGAAATTGAATTCTAGTTTTCATTATTCAGATGGATGGAATACCACACTGCACAAGAAAAAGCTTTGCAGAAACAATTTTGAAATAGATGTCGAAGTGACCACAACTCCCACCCAATTGCTTTTCCAGAATATTTATTCCAGAAGTGTAAGTTATTCCAGTGAAGGAAGGGGAAGAGTGAATAAAGGAGAAACCAGAGAAGGAGGGGTAGGATTTACACCTGGAGTTATATGCACGAGGCATATAACAAACCTTAAAAGCACAGAACCTGAATTTGAAACTTAAGTTGTTCCCCTCCTTCCACATTTAGTCTGTTTACAGTAGGTCTGTAATAAACATTTAAACAAACATATTTGCTACTTAAAGAATTTAGTTAAAGCCTTTTAACAACACTATTTAATTCCAGCAGTAGGAAAAAAAGCATAGGGACACATTAAATCCCCGATCTCATAAGGAGCTATCACCCAGGAATAAGAAATAGGCTAAAGAATGAATACTGTAATACATCTCTGATTATAACTAAGTGTTCTAAATTATGCAACCATATGAATGAAGTAATATCAAAACAGTATTAGTACAGAAACACCAGCTTATTTTGGGGCAAGGCAACAACTGTGACACCTCATGAAACTGTCTAACTCAATGACTTTCACTATTACTTATAACATACCAAGGCTGGGAGACTTCTCATTGTGTTTTGGAGCAGAACGAGTGACAGTTTGCTGCACAACACAAGCTTTCTTCAGCTCCAATGCTCTGCACAACTGATGAAACTCATACCAGAAACCAGAGTTTTGCAAGTAAGACCCCACTTGCTTTTCAACATGTCAGTGAATTGTATGTGAGATTTGCAATGATGGGGCACATTTCCTGTGTGGATGCAAACACTTAGAAACACAAGAAAAACAAGACTGAATAGATCTCTAACCTGCTATTTAGTGAGCTGTTGTTTGTTTGTGTCCTGGTTTAACTGAGAACAGAACTTGTTCTGTTCAGTGATTTTACTTTTCAGTTCAGTTCTTCTAACTAACTGCACTGTCTGAAGTTAGCAGCCTGTTTTCAGAGACAGTGTCTGATGCTGGCAGTGGTAACACCCCATGTTTAGAGTTACTACTAAGGACTGGTGTGCAGACCAAGGCCACTGCTGGATCTTGTGAACCACACTGGGGGGTGAAGGAAAGTGAAAGGCTGCACCTGCAGGGAGGAGCAGACAGGGCAAGTGACCCCAAACTGACCAGCGAGGTATTCCAGCCCATATACGTCATATTCAGTGTAAAGCAGAGGGATCCAAAGGGTCTATAGGCTTTTTCTCCTGGGCTCTTCTCCCCTCTTGGACAGCTTTGCTTAACTTGGCTCAGGTTCTCTTTCAGTTCCTTCCTTGGAATATCCAAGGAGGACTCTGTCTGTTATGCCTGCAATCCCAGTCGGTGTGTTCCTGAATCTGGTAGCAGAATCCAGCTCCTGAACACAGCTCCCATCTGCTGTGGGGCCCAGTCTGGGACCCACCAGTGCCAGCTCCACAGCATCAGTGGTGACAGTGATGTAATTGCCATTGGGGGGGGTGGGTTCGATACTGGTTTTGTATATATTTGTACATATTCTATTTTATTATTATCATCATTAAAGCTGTTCTAGTTTCATTTTCTAATCACCAAGTCTCTCTCCCTTATTCCTTTTCTATTCCCCTTTACAGAGGGAGGGAGGTTAACAGAGAGCATCTGTTAGGTCTAAGGGGCTGCCCTGACCCACCCTAAACTGTGACAGTTTGTTTTCCATAAGACAGGGTACGTCTGCCTTTTTCCTACTTCTAACAAGTCAAAATAGAGACTGAATGGATCAAACAAGTGTCATAGGGGCAAATGGCCTTGAAGAAATCCTTTATCCATGTGAGCAATTCCTTGTTGTTTCAGTAGAGGAAACCACATGCAAGTGTCAGGAGGGAAGAGCTGGTGTAGACTTATTATTAGCCACTTGTAGCTTCAGGTTAGAGGATGTCATTAAGTTCTCTTTGCAATCAATAACTCTCCACAGTTTGGGGGTTTTTTTTGAGTACACAGCTACAAGTCACCCACCATGCACACAGCCAATCTTTAATCTTTCAGTGTGTTTTAAAAAGAGCTGCTTACATTTTTGACTGAAATTTAGCACATTTCTCTCCTGTGTCCTTCTTTCCTCACTCGACCTCATCTTTCATTTGCATTTTCAATTGCCCTTTCTCCTTCACTATAACTGTTTTAGAAACTCTTATCACTGAAAGCATATAAGTAAATTTTCTTTTGCACTTCTCCTGAATTTTTTTAAGACACGGGTTCACACAAGGAGCTCTTTTTCAAGTACTCAATTTCAGATATTGTAAGCAAAGTTTTGAACAATTATATCTGTAACCACATGTTGCCCATGACAGCCTTATAATTGGGAACCCCAGTTAGTTTACTACACTGTTCCTTCTGGTTGATCTTGACTTACTCTGGATATCCCGTGTTTGTCCTAGCATGATGGTGTCAGACTCTCTCAGCGCAACACCCCAGAAAACACCTCAAGACTACTTTATTAGAAAAACATGTTCAAGGCAATTGAAGCTTTTATAGGCCAACTTCTGCTCTTGGATGCAGACTCTTAAGTCTACATTGATTTCAAAGGGAGCTGCTTTTATCAGGAAAGCAGAAGAAAGAAAACCTTTCAGTAATATTTCTCAGACTTGCTTGTGGGAGGTTTGGATAAGCTGATGCAAGTGTGTTGGCAATACAAATCACACCTACTGTGGCATTTCCAACATCACTGAAATAAGCTCAGGCAGGAAGCATTTCATAATGCTTTTTTTATTCTGTACAGAGTCCTAATCTTGAAGTTTGAACTTTGTGCCATCCTGTTTCTGATTATAGCATACAATTAGAAGGTAGAGTGATCATTGTTTCCAATAGCTGCATAATCATCATTTAGTTCTGCTTGTAACAAGACACTTTTAAAATAAAGGCCAGACAGGGGTTTTTCAGCAGCAGTTAGAACATGCTTATCTCATTTTAATGTAAAAGAACTACAAGGATAGGACATCCTTATGAGCTCAGCTTGCAAATGCCATAAAAGACATGACAAATGTTTTATAGCCAATTTCAACTACAAGCATATCCATTTTTTTTTTGCTCGAGGGAAGCTTAAGCTAAAACAAAATAAAACCAGTTTTTCAGGAGATATGTAAGATTTAAATTTCAGTACTAAAAAAAAAACTTTCCAAAATATACTTAAATATTTAAAGGAAAATTCAAGGAGGATTCATTGATAAATTGCAGACATGAACAGCAAAAGACTGCTAATTTGGGGTGGTGCTGTTTGTAGAGCAACAAGCAAACCTAGGGCCAAAAATCCTGAAGCGAGAACATTAGAGATGATGGACTGAGAATACTTTTTAACTAAAAAAATTAAAAGGGAAAAAGTGTTTACTATCTAGCTGATGTTCCTTTAGACACATAGGCTGATAGCAACAAGAGCAGACCTTGACCAGAAATTTGGAGCATTCCATCACATTACATTGCTTTCTTTATCCTGCCCATACCAAATCTCTATCTTGCAACAGCAAGGCTGCAAAACCAGAGGTCTTTTTCCCAGTTTGCTAAGATGATGTCATTACAGAGCATAACAAAAGTGAGTACAATACACTGAGCCATTTCCATAATTTCTGTCTTTACCATCTCAAGTAAATAACATAGGAAAATAAGCAATTTTTGTTGAAGCTTTTTTCTTTTTTAATTTGATTTAAACTTTATTTGCTTCAAGTTTAACAAACAAGACCTAGACTATCACATCCATTATCTTTTAAAAACTACATAGACATGAAATAAAAAGTTTAACCAACACTTAAGATCAATTTTCCTATCAAAAGAAAAAAAGGGGGGGGGGAGGGGGCAGGGAGAGTGAAATATCACAATAAAGAGAATAAAATCAGTAGGTAGAACTCCCAGACATAGGCATTTGCCACAAGTATATGTGGAACTGGATAAGTGTTTCTGCAGTTGTTGGTCCAGATTCATCACATGCATCTGTGTTCTGATAGTTACCAAAATCACAATCTGTAGAAGACCAGGAATGACGAAACAGCCAAATTTTATTTCATACTGATTAAACCTGACTGCCTGCAATGTCTAATTGACTACTGACAAAAAACCGAGAAAACCCCAAACACACAAACTCCAAACAAAACAAAAACAAAACAAACAACCCCCCCAAAAACAACCAAAACAACAAACCAACAAACATTTGAGGAAGAAAGTCACTAGAGATTAAATATGCCTTCTTATCACATTGACAGTTTTCTCATCATAGAATCATATTCTGCTGTTAAGCCTGGTTTTCCAGTTCCAGAAGTTTCTTTTTCAGAACTTTTTTGGTATAAAAAGATGTAATTCTTATCTCTTCCATTACATTTCAGTAAGCAATAATTCTAGTTAGTGAATTAAATTATTTCATTCTCTTCCTTTGTTAGATCTTGGACAGTGAGGCTCAGCTGATCAGCAATTTGCACCACAATAAGAGACACCACAAGTCCACAGTGACACACACTAGAAAATGTCTTTGTACAGGCAGATAAAACTGTTTTAAATACTTTTTAATCCTTCAACTACCCAAAAGATTCAAGAGTCCATAGACAAGCACTCCTCACACATCTTTGTTATCTCTTGGCAATAAATATCACAAGACAGTAACTAAGGAAAAAAATATTTGTACACTTCATCTTGGGAGGGAAATGCTTGCTGCTTGAGTATAGTTAATTTGATCACTCTGAACTTGATGTTTATTTGACTCTCCTTAATTACAAATATAAAGTTATATGCTCACTATCATGAAGTATAATGAGAAATGGGGCAAACTATAAGTACTGTGCAGTTCTGCAAAATGCCAGCTAAACTGAAGCTCCGGCAGTGCTCAGTCAGAGTGACTAAACTCATCTGGGGTAGGCTGACATACACACAGTTGTTCAGGTGTGCTAGCACTGACTGCACTTCCCAAACTCTTGAAGTCACCGGGGAAAAACAGCTCCTCGAATGCATCCAAACTACTCAGTTCTTCAGAAGCAGATCTCTGGATTCAGAATTCAGCTCAGGAGGATGACAGGCTTGGGAGCTGGCTGGCTCAGGTCCAGCAGAATTTAGCAGTAATGTTTCCAGGTGTGTCTTTATATTTGTCAAGCTCAAAAGCAAGAAGATCCTTCTGGATCTGAGCAGTCCCCAAAACAGTCTAGTTAAACCAGCATAATAATTTAGTTAATTTCCTTCTCTGGCTCACCTGAAGTTTTGGTCTCAGACCAGGGAAGAGACTGTTACCAGAAAATTTATGTAAAGTATTCTGTGAAGTTGAGGAAAGTTTTTATTCTTTAGATTTAAAGCCATTTAAAGCAATTTCTCCATTGATAGGTTGAAACAGGTACAAAGTTGCTTTTTCCCATGGTAATCTATCTGTCATTTGGAGAACGAAATCCTCCAGTGCATTTTCATACATAACTCATTTCGGAAACAACTCACTTTAAAGAAATAAAAACAAACTATGCAGTCCAAGACTGTTCTAGGTCAAACAAACTGTACAGAAATCAGCAGTGGTTAACCCTGACGACCACCCTATTGTGAGCTTTAAATCCAGGACTACGTAAAATATTGGGAACAGCACATTGGCTGTTGGTACCTGAACTCATGGAACCAGGTAGATTGATGGGGACAAAAAGCAAATGTTCATACTGCCTCTGTAGGAACACTGATATCCACTTCACAGTATAGTCTGAACCACTCTGTTTGCTTTAGCTTTGATGCAGGACAACTTATAATCCGCCTAGCCTTTTTAATTAAATAACTTTTGCTAACAAGGTATACTTGGCCATGCTTGATATCCCCAAGTACACTCCATCTTCAACTCTCAGGCTCTTAAAAATTAGACTTCTTAAGGGCATTTATAGCCTTAATGTAAAATAATGAGAGGTATATGGCCTATATAGCATTCAATTCCATATAAAACTACAGATGCACAGGTAAAAAATATTACTGCTGCAAGGATGTATACACTGAGAAACTTAATATTCACTTACAAGATTTGTTCATTGTGTAATCAAATAGTCTTTTTTTTTTTTAACTTAGTAATAATATGTAAATCTTACATTGATTAGAATTTATGGAACAGGGTATTCAAAAGCTCTTTGTGAACTTTGAGACTTGGTGGCTGTAAGGTCTGGACTATTAACTCACAGAGGTTTTTGAAAAGCAACAAAGCAGAAATTATCTTGTCAAGCTTGGTGTATTTTATAGACATCACTCTCTTTAAGAGCAAGCCTTAAGGAACTAGCATTGTCTTAACTGAAAGATTATTTTGCCTAGGTAATAGTACTACTACAAAAACATGAACATTCAAGAACATTTCATATAATCAGATGTGAATATAATATATTCATATAATCTTGATGTGAATACATTAGTCAAAGAACTGTTTTCATTAAGCAGTGACAGAGTAAGCCCAAATCACTCGGAAGTTGCTAATGATGCATTAAGAAGCACAGTAGGGCACAGCAGATGAAAGATTTCTACATGCTTATGGAGCCTTTCAGTTTAACAGCAAAGCAATATTACAGTCGTGCCTTAAAGACACCTCTCCTAATTCCCTGCCAGAACAACATGTAAAAGGGAAAAATAAAGTTTATCTCTCCAGACCAGAGCCCAGCCACTGGTGGAATGAACTGTTATGGGACAGGTGATCAGTCTTACACTTTGCAAAATTCACAGAACAAGATTATGTTATTTAAAAACTCTTACAAAATCAGAAGTATGGTATGTGCCTTCCTAGCCAAAACCTGCATTCACTCATGACCAGATTAATAATTTCAGCTTCACATGCATCTATTCAGGTATAATTAAGCAGACAAAGCTAACCCACAATCCACAAAAATGTCAATCTTTTAAATATCTGAACGAAAACCACCCCTGTGATGGTACAGGGCTAAGTGGAATACAAAAAGCTGACAAACAGTATAAGCAGTTAAAAAAGCACAATGTATTAATAACTTTTGCCCAAATTTATAAAAAAGGTTTCAAATGCAATCTGGCCTTGTTTTTGCTGTACTAAAATCCACATACAGAGAAGAACTAGGATTTTACTCTTACGTCCTTCTGATAAGAGATACTGAGAGAGTCGTTTCTGAGAAAAAGCTTTCTTCAGCCTCACTTTTTGCCGGGATGTTGACAATGTTTAACTAATGCATTACAACAGCATCCCCAAAGGAAAATCTGCACCAGCAGGTGCCACCTCAGACTGGTTAAAGGGCTTACAAACCCCTGTACTCCCGCCCCCTGACTTTTGTTTTGGGCCACAGTTTTGAAAGTGGAAAAGCTGCTGCCAGGAGGCATCATTTTTGTGTTTCAGCTCTGGGTTTAGACTGCATTTAGAGCCCTGGAGGCTTCCCCCCCACCCCCGCCTTTGAAAGACTGAAGTCAGCCCGTGTTCTCCACGGAGGCAGCCCCACAGCCCCCGAGACAGAGCATCCCAGCCGGCGTCCCCAAAAGCGTCAAACGTCGGGCCGTCCTGTTATTCGGCGTTCCAGGAGGTGCTTACAGCAGGCTGTTTAACCCCGGCCTTTTCCCTCGGAGACACGGCCTTTTTCCATGCCTTCCTCCGAGAGGAGCCCTTCCTCCCCCAACCCAGAGGTGCCAGCCCTGGAGCGCCGCTGGGCCCAGGAACGCCCCGACCACAGGCTCCGGGCCCCGGAGTGGCGCAATTGCGCCACCTGGTGGTGACACGGGGGAATCAGGCCCCGCGGGTGGGCCCGGCCCGGGCTTTTCCCGGGGCGGCGCCGTCCCGGGAGTGGGAAGCGGGAAAGAGCAGCCCCGCGGGCAGCCAGTTCCCTTACACCGCTCTGTTGTGGAGGGAAAAACTGTTCCTTTCCTCTCTGCCTACCTGCCCCTGACGTTCCTCATTCTCTGCCCCTTCGCGCACATACTGCTCCAAGGGCGATTTTACCTGCTGTAGTCAGGAGACCGCAGCTCCCCGTGACACTTGCCCAAAGTTCTTTGCCAAAAAAAAAAAAAAAAAAACCAAACCCCACAAACCAAAACCCACACGGAAAAAACAAACAAACAAAAACCCACAAAAAAATCCCCAAATCCAAACAAACAAAAAAAAAAACAAAAAAAAAAACCCAAACCAAACCAAACCAAAACAAAAAAACACCAAAAAACCCCCCAAAAACCACAAACCCCCAAACCAACAACCAAAACAACTAGAAAAATTTACCTACCTGCTTGCCCACAGGCACTGACCATCCTTCACTTTCAACTGTCCCCCAGATAAGGACATTTTTGGACCTTGGTATCCTGATGGACAATAAGTTCTCCATGGAACAGCAACGTGCCCTTGTGGCCAGGAAGGCCAATGGTATCCTGGGGTGCATAAAGAATAGTGTGGCCAGCAGGTTGAGGGAGGTTCTTCTCACCCTCTACTCTGCACAAGTGAGACCACATCTGGAATATTGTGTTCAGTTCTGATCTCCCCAGTTCAAGAGGGACAAGGAAATTAGAGAGAGTCCAACAGAGAGCTACAAAGATTATTAAGGGACTAGAACATCTCTCCTGTGAGGAAAGGCTGAGAGCCCTGGGCCTGTTTAGCCTGGAAAGGAGAAGACTGAGAGGGGATCTCACTAATGTTTACATATATCTGAAGGGTGGATGTCAAGCAGAAGGGTCCAGTCTCTTTTCAGTTGTGCCCTGTGATAGGAAGGGATGTAATGGTAGCAAGGTGAAACCCAGGAAGTCCTCAACATGAGGAAAAACTTTTTCACTGTAAGAGTGAGAGAGCCTGGAACAGGCAGCCCAGAGAGGTTGTGGAGTCTCCTTCTCTAGATACTTCCAAGTCCCTCTTGGATCTGTTCCTGTGTGGCCTGCCCTAGGTGTTCCTGTGCTGGCAGGGGGGTTGGACTTGATCTCCAGAGGTCCCTTCCAGCCCCTACCATTCTATGATACTATGACAGCCTCTTCAATAGCATGGCTTTGACAATGCAGCTGAAAAGAGATGGTTTGTTCCACATTAGCAGGCCAGTAAAGCATGCTCATTTTTCAGAAAGCCCTTCTATCTCCCCCATCCATTTCCCAGAGGTAGAAGTAACTTAGAAAAAAACCCACTATTCTGCTAAAGTTCTAGACTAATAAAAGATTGCCTTTACTTGTATACTGCCATGTTATGCTAATTATATATGCCACATCAAACCAAAACCCAGATTATTAGCAGAAGATTTGCACTTCAGCTAGTTTACTTATTTTTCTTCAGTTTAAGTGTTCCAAAACAGCTGAAGCCAGCATAAATTTGCTTTGGCTTAATAACAAGATTACACCCAGTGTGCTTTGCATGCTGAGGACAAAACCTCTTGAACTCAGCTTTTACCTGTCAATCACTGTGTTCAGACAGACCTCTGCTGAAATAAATGCAAGTCATGAGCCACCTCTGCTAGACATATCCTGTATTATCTCCTCCTACTCATTTATGGAGGAATAATACAAATTATAAGTAGATACAAAATGGGAACCTAAATGCTATTAGTGCATTTATAAACCCATTCTCTTTCTTAACTTTAATGCCTTGGTTTCCTCTAATTTTTCCTCACATTCTGAGCTCTATGGTTCAGTCACAGGCTACCTAAGGACTAGAGTGACTGCATCTCACTCAGAAGAGAGACAGGACTTTAGTCTTAATTTTGGCCTCTAAAATCTCCTCATCATTAACACTGTTCAATTTTGATGCTTGTTTTTACAACTCTGAACTTCTTCATACAGCATCAGGTAGGACTAAACCAGCAATATAATGTAACCAGGCTAAGGCTCTACATAAAGTGCATGATAACTATAGGCATAAGGTCTGTCAGCTGTAGCACCTGTATTTGCTTAAGCGGGTCTGACAATCTTGTAATAAAATCCCTAATTCTAATAAAGGGAACCCAGACACTAATCATTTCATGGTGATATCATGGCATTGTGGCAAATGACCTGAGTAAGACAAAAAAATCAAAACCTCAAGTTCTGTATATGTTAGAAACCCAACAAGTTTTAGTTGGTGCTAGAAAACTGGTAACAGTAATAAAGATAAGAAAAGAAAAATCCTTAATAACAAATAACAAATAACAACAAATAACAAATGATCTGGCAGGCAACCATAAAACTGAAATGAGCTTATGCTTCTGTCAAAAATTAGTCCCTAAATAATTCAATTCACAGTTGCATATTTATTAAATAGTGAAAAGGTAATACAAGGGAGTTAGATCTGTTAGACATGCCATAGCACCTGTAAGTGCCTATTGACCTGATTTCTGAATCTTTAAATAAATAAACTTTTGAAAGAGAAAAGGAAGTACAATATGTGTCTAAATCAACATGCTTGTCTTACTGTAGAATGCTTTCTGGACAAATCAAAAAATATCAAGATAAAGCATTTAATACAGAATTTGGTTCTAATAAGTAAGTACAGCAATTCTTCTCACATTTAGCATCAAATTGTCTGCTTGAGTTCATGGACCTGAGGAATCCTCTGAAATTTTACATGAAGGAACAAAGTGGCATCCAATTATAGGATCAGACTCTGCATGACTGTAACTGATGTTGACAGTTCCCCGGGACTTCTCTTCAAATCTATTTGAAAAAAATTAAATTGGCTGGACCTGGAACACAAGGAATCAGTCACAGACAAAGCTAAATTTCATGCTTCTGTTGCTAGCAAGACTGAAACAAACAATGACCATTCCTCTAATAAGGAAGGTACAATAAATGCTATTGTATACAGTTTTTATCACAAATTAGACATAGTCCTTAAGATTTTGGCAAGTTGCCAGCACAATTCTTTACACAGAGTTTACCTACCAAGAAATTAGGACTGACTTTTCATCTGCTATGACTTATTACATATTGTTCTTTCTGTAATACCTGAACTAGATGTGGACTTCCAGATTTGAAGGAGACCCAGAGAACAGTGTAAAGAAGAAAACATTACAGTAGAACAACTTCAGAAAGAAGGTCAACACCAATTAGACTGTAATTAAAACCAAACCTATACAAAATCTTAGTATTCAGATAACTAATTCTGCATCATTTACCTCCAGAAGCCACTTTTATATAAACTATGTATACTGCACCAAGTAATGGAATAAAGGTAGTACTCACTCATTTTACAGTTTTAGCATGGCTAAAACTGTATAATCTGGAAATAGTCCTGCACATTTATTTTAAGCATCATTACTAGCTATACAGTTCCTCTTCCCAAACCAGTGTAACACCTTACACTTCCAGGCTAGCAAAAGCCCTGATTGCACTTCAAACTACACTGCTGCTGCTAGGTTTTGAGAAGAGAAATACAACATCAGTTTTTCCATGGAGGTACATATGATGATTACACAGGGGAAGAAAAGACAGGGATTTTATTTGTTTAATGAAGAGTTCTTCCTCCTGAGCAAGAAGTCTGAATTAAAATTAAGGTTTACAGTAACTATTGCTCAAAAAGGAAAAAAGGCATTGTTATTTGAACAAAAACCTTAATTGAAAGCTATGCCTAAGATGTTGAGAAGGGGCTACAGGATGGATGATCATTGTGTTCCTGCTAGGTATTTACCCTTTTTCCTATTCTCTTCTGTATCAGGTGCCTAAAAATGCCAATCACTTTAAAGAAAATCTCTCCTAGAATAAGTAAAATAATTACTATCCAGTATTAGCAGATGAACATCACTCTACAAGGAGTGGTATTTATCCTGTCACACAGGAGTTCCCTCTGCCACAAATACAGTGGTATTTACCATAAAGTATAGTAAACCATGGGAGGATGCTTTAGTTGGTCAAGAACAGAGAAACTGTAGTGCTCTGGTTGTAGAAAGGTAGATGACAGAAAAATTGCAACATAGACAATCATAAATACAGCTTACATTAAAAAGAAGAGTAACGTGTAGAAAATCTCTTCCAGAACTATTTTCTATTTGAATACTTCAGTTTTCATACCTGTAGTAGGGAGCTTCTTTATCTTGCCTTTTGAGTACAGCTTCACATACATCTTTCTTCTCCCAGTCTGTTACAGTAGCACAATCCCTTCCTTAGAAGGTAGGATAAGGAAAAGAAGTAAAACACAGCATCCCCATCCACAAGAAACAGCAAGGAAGCTTGCACTCTGACTGAGCTCCCATGAGGGGGGAGAGGAAAAAAAAAAAAAAAAACAACAACCAAAACCAACAAACAACTTTGTTTTTTATTCTACATAATTTATATACAGAGTGATAACTCTGGAAGACAAAAAATAGACATCCTGCTATTGCTCAGAAGAGAGCTTAAAAAAACCCCAAAATCTGTGTCACCACCTTGATATCTAGAACAGAGGAAACACTTGCCTTACCTCACCTATATGGACTACTAACAGCACCTGCTTCACTGAAAGTACCTGAGATATTTTAATCATTTCAGTGATGTCAACCAACAACCTCAATGACTCATAAGGATGGGCAGACTTAACAGAAATAATTCTATCTTGATTATTTGTCCCAGCCTTTGGGAAAGTACTACTGAGCCACAAACAAGCACTGTCTAGCCTAAGAGCTTGTAACGCTGCATATTAAGTGCTCAATCACCTTAGTATAGAAGGCTCCAAGCTACAGCTCTTGGAGACTGGTTTTACACAAAGTTCATCTGTCCCTACTACAAAGTAACAGCCACTGGGAGAGAGCAAAGAAGAGAATTAAGTTGTTTTTTCCATTTCAGGTCCACTTATCTTGAATGGCATTGTATGGTAAACAAAGTCCAAAATTAATTCTGTATCAGTAGTAGAAGTCATAAGAAAAATACCAGCGATTTAAAAATTCTTGAAAATATAAGTACTTTAGACTATTAAAATATTTATACATTATTAAAGCAATAAAAATAGCAACTCTCTTTTCAAACACAACCAAACCACATACTATATGTTCTACAGGTACATTTAATCTATATTACCGTGTTAGCATAGAAGCATGTAAACAGCAAATAAGTTCAACAGCTACCTTTTTTTATTGTAAAAAAAAAAATCTACCTTAAATAGATATCTTAATCTGCTTGATGAGAATAAAAGAGACAGGTGACAGAAACTTACTTAGAAAAGGGGTGGGTAGTGTAGTTTACTTAGAGAAAGTGGATATTTATTCCAAAGTATAAGCTATTAAAAAAAGTGTTGTTATCTAATATAAGGAGGTTAGAGGGGTTTGTTTATTATAGCGTGTGGGGTTTTTTTGGTTGGTTGCAATTTTTCTATTTTCTTTTAGATACTGAAAAACGAAAGTCTGATTCTGAGGTTTTGTAGCTTCTGGGATGTGGAAGGTTTTTGTAGGTTCTGATACGTGTGTTCCTGCTCATAAATGATATAACTTGTCTACTTCTACCTGAAAAATGTAGTTAGCTCTGAGGATAGAGGAAATTATGCTATGGTTGCACTTAAGAATATGTTAGGCTGTAAGTCTTCCACAGGAAAAAAAAAAAAACAAACCAAAAAACAACAGGAATGCTTGTAGCTAAAGTATTTTTGATAGTCTTCCATATTGTGATACTAGGTAGCCTTCTTACTTGTCACTGATCAAGATGAGTGCTTTGTCTCAAAGATTTGCTCAAATGAAGTGGCTTAATGGTTTCTGAAAATAGAGGTATGCTAGAAAAAAATAACCTAAGAAAGGGATGTACTAAGACTGTCTAGGGAAAGAACTCATATTCAAGGTACAAAAAGAAAAAAATCCTTGTACTGTTTTGTTAACTAACTTTTTTATTGTATAGTTTAATTAGTCTGTAGCTTGTGCAGTAAGTAAAAAAAAAAATCTAGTTAGTACATTCAATTTAAATGACTATAGTGACTTTATGACATAGCAGACTTTTATTGTAACATTCAGAGGCATGTTACTAGTTTGTTTTGTTCAAGCTGTCTGTGCACGCTGTGTACTTGTCACATTCCATCATCTTGAAAAGCTGAGATGGGACTGTCTGAAGTTGTAAGGAATGGAACTTTGAACCCAGAAGTTTATGGTAGTACATGTGTTAAAAGGAGTGCAAAATAACTGAAAAAAACCCCAAACCCTATTCCTCCCTGTTGTAAAAATGCAGCATTTCACATGAAAAGTATTGATTTATCTTCAAAGGCAACACTATCTTTAATCTAACTGAAGACTCCTGAATACCATTACCTGGGAGATTATACTCGCTGGGGGGCTTGTGTTCTTTTTTCCCTTTTTCTTCCAAATCTCAGTGAAAATACTGAAAGTGCATTATAGAAAGTAATTAATATTTCCACAGAGATATCTAGGCATATCTGTGTACACGGGAGAAGTTTAGAAAAACTAGTTTAATTCAAGCAAAAACTGGTAGCTATAACTGTATTTAAACAGGTATCATATGTCATCTGGGTAATAAAAAAAGAGAAGCTATGTAGTCCTAGTCTGAGTTACCGTCTTTTGCAATACAGATACAACTATAACATTAATTACATGGACAAACTCCTTACAGTGTCTGAGCTTTGGATACAGGCATTTTCAAAAACAATGTTACTCCTTTTCGTTGCAGATTTTATACATGCAGCTTTATATAAAACATTGCCAATGATTTCTTTTGTGCATTTTATTGTTCAGTTCCAGATTATGTGTACTCATAAATAATTTTTCTTCATAAAATCACTGAAAGACTTTTGCCAGCACAGGTGGGTTTTCTTTGTTATTAATTGAGAATGGGAGTCCTCTGTTCCTGGATGCGTCATTTGAAATAAGATGCATGCTTTGGAACGGGCAGGAAGAGACTAATAAAATGTGTATCCTATTCACCATCATCTGGTCTTCTCATGCAGCATAGTAAGTAAGCCCTGGGGAGTTATTACAGCCTCACAGGATTTATCGCTGAGTGGTACATGGATTGAGCAGACCAGAGTGTGTTGCTCAGCACAACAAAGGAATTGGAGTATTGTGTGCATTAACAATGCAACCCCCCAAATAAAATAATAGATTTGATTGCAAGTACTGCAGTAAATATGCAGTAAAAAACCTGTTGGAGCCTTAACTTGTCATGTTATGATGTCTTATTTATTGAAGTTGAAAGGGTTCCCTGCAGGACAAATTCTGTGTGTATCTTCCTTTAATTCTTTTGCCCTTTAAAAAAAAATAAAATATATTTAAAAATCTCCCTTCCCAGTGCTTCTCTGGGGTTACTGAGCATGGTGTATGTAGATATCTTTTGCTTAAGGCCCTTGTTTGCAGAGTAGAAAGTGCTTTTGCTGTCTTCATTTTCAAGGCACAATTATGCTGAAGATTTGTCATCTTCGGAACTAGTTTCTCTTCCTCATGGAAAATAAAAGATGACAGTAAGCTGTCACCTAGAATATACACTTTTCCTTTGGTGTGTGGCTGTCTCTGAAGGAGTCCAGGCTGGTCCCAGGATGGTGTTGGGTGCAGGTGTCAGAATTTTGCTGCTGTAGACTTCAGGCTGCCCTGGTGTAGAGACCTGTGCTCAGGTAAAAGGCAGAGTTGGCTTCTCTGGTTAACTGTGTAACTGAGTCTTTGTGCCAAAGTCCAGCTAACAGTGAAACCTGCTAAGTTTAGTCTGCCTAAACTTTTCTGTAGCTCTAAAGTTAGAATACCTACCCATCTTTTTCTCCGCTTGTGCTGCTGGGGGGGAATTCAGGTGGCTTACACAGAACTGGTCCAAATGGGTTTTCAGTCCTGATGATAGGGAGATCCTCATCCAATAACCCCAAAGACAGGGTGGCTGTTACACTTGTAAATTCAGTCCATTTTATTCTCAGTAAAACTTGTGTATTCATACTCTTAAAGGGCCTGCATGTAACTTGTGTTCTGTTTCTTTAAAATAAAACCAAGAAAATTCTGTTGAATAATACTTATCTGATGGAGGAAAATGGAAGAACAGAATGAACCTTGATATTCACACTGTAAAAATATATTATATAGCCCCAAGAAGCGGTACATGGGTGTGCTCCAGTTTGCTTTCACTTCTTTCACCTTTGGAAGGGGATAACCTTTATTCTGCTACAATGTTACTGTGTTAGATGTGAAAAGGTCCCCTGACATCACATGGGTAATTTGGGCTCCTCAGTGAATAGGATCTGGCCTTTTAGAGGTATCCTGAATGTGCTATTGACTTGCTGACAGGAAGCCCTGTAGCGATAACAAAGGAAGAAATGATTCAGCAATCAGTGGAAAGCCTCCCTTGATTTCACATCTGGTAGTCCATCTATTTCCATGCTGGCAGATCTGCCTTCACGAGGGCAAAGTCTCTCATTGTTGTGTACTTCGTTCCTCTCTTCTTTCTTTTAACTTTGAAATGTCACATTTTCCACAGGCACTATCAAAAACAAAATAAAACAACTGCATGGGGATGCAGTGTCAAAAAGTATTAGCAACTGCTAGTTGCAGCAGAAAATGGGTATGTGGAGACAAAGTGCTGTGTTATGAATGGCAGGGTGATTTCCAAAATTAGTTTAAGAAAGTCCAAGGGATTAGGGTATTGTTTTACCAAACTGTGGCAGACCGTGACTGTCTCTAGGGTGACTCTGCTGCAGCCCTTTAATAGCAAAATCCCAACTCCTGCTTTAGAGAAATTGGTTTTGGTTTGTTACTGTAACAAAGAGGCACCATTCAAAGTTTAAAATGCTTTTCCTTTCTATTACAGTACCTAATGTGCTTAAGCAGCTAAGAAAATACTAGGGAAATATTTTATTCTCAAAATAAAGCAATAAAGCCAGCATTTCTGTTGATCTGTGCTTCTTGTGAGAGTACAGTGTATGCCAGCATGCTTAGCATGACTAGGAAAATTCTTTTGCTCTATTTGGGCAACACATACACCAGGGCATTTTTATACTTATCTGGATGAACAGAAAACATCATGTTCTGGTCTAGATATTGGAACACAGTCAAAATTAATAAATATGCTAGGAAATGCATAAATAATAACAGCTGTCTAACCCTGATATGTTTGTTTTAAAATGTGTAACACAACATAAAGATTACACATCCTTGTATTAATGCAGTTCATGAGGTAGGAACATACAAATTACCATATGAAATCAAAGCAGTTGTGAATTTACTTTGTAATTTCATCTTCCATTAGAACAGTAAGTCTAAAGCACCCCTGAAATTATGTTCTTTTCCCTAATTAAATTAAAAGGAAAGTGCCATTTGCTCTGCCTGTTCACAAAGAATGCTGTCCTCTTTCTGGAGCATCTTAGCTTTTCCATGTTATGCCTTCTGTAACTCCTTGCACTACTCCTTCTCTTCAAGCTTTTTTATTTCTTTTTAAGTGTCTGTGTTTTCTGTGACATTATGTTGCTGCATGATTTCTAAGGTTTTTATCTTCTTAATTTAGGCCTCTGGATTAGCTTCCTTTATTTGAGGGGCTGTAGGAGAGATAAGGATTTTTCCCTGAATCATCCTTAAGACCTGGTGTGAGAGCTTTCTGAAGGCCCAAGGAAAATTTTAGCAGACTAACTCTTCTGTGGAGGTGGCAAGGGTGCAGTTCTGTGTTGGAGACACTGGACCGCATCCATGGCCTGGCAAATCTCAGGTTAATCTCATCTGCGGAGAGTATAAGATGATTATACTTAAAATATATAGAAAGTAAGTCCTAACTTTAGGTCATATCTTTGGAAAATGGTAGTAGCTGCTCACCACTGTAGGTCTCTCTACATAATAGAACGGATGTGACCTGGGTCAGGGTGGATGGCAAAACACACTTTCCTCAATGGCCTTAACAAGGTGGCAGTTCCTGTAAATTTTGACAGGGTTGATATGAAATAGAGTGTTAAACTGGTGTTAATCTGCAAGTGAAAATGTCACCTATATACTCCAAAGTGGCTGTGTTTCCAGCAGCATGACATCCAGTTGGGAACATTGATATTTCTCTGGAGGGTGGCTATGGATCCAGAAGGCATGAGACATTTCCTAGCAGTGCACTTCTTCTGTTCTCAGCAGAAGTCCCTCAATTATTTGTTGAGAAGTGTTGCAGAACTGCTTCAGAAATCTTCCAAGCATTTTATGGAGGAAAGTGATTCATAGAATCATAGAATCATTCTGGCTGGAAGACAACTTCAAGATCATCAAGTCCAACCTTATTTCTAGCCCTATCAAAACCACTAAACCATGTCCCTAGGCACAACATCTACCCGGCTCTTAAACACCTCCAAAGATGGTGACTCCACCACCTCCCTGGGCAGGCTATTCCAATGCCTCACAACCCTTTCAGTAAAGAAATTCTTCCTAATATTCAGCCTGAACCTTCCCTGGTTCAACTTCAGGCCATTTCCTCTTGTTCTATTGCTTGTCATTAGGAAGAACAGACCAACTCCTGCCATGCTACAACTTCCCTTCAGGTAGTTGTACAGAGCAATAAGGTTTCCCCTCAGCTTTCTTTTCTCAAGGCTAAACAGTCCCAGATCCTTCAGCCTTTCCTCATAAGAGATGTGCTCCAAACCGCTTACTAGCCTGCCTCTGAACCCTCTTCAGCACCTCAACGTCCTTCTTGTAGAGAGGGGCCCAAAACTGGACACTGTATTCAAGGTGTGGTCTCACCAAAGCCAAGTATAGAGGCACGATCACCTCCCTGCTCCTGCTGACTATTCCTGATACAGGCCAGGATGGTGTTGGCCTTCTTGGCCACCTGGGCACATTGATGGCTCATGTTCAGATGGCTGTCAATCAAAACCCCCAGGTTCTTCGCTGCCTTGAAGCTCTCCAGCCACTCCTCCCCAAGCCTGTAGCGCTGCTGGGGTTGTTGTGGCCAAAGTGCAGGACCCAGTATGTGGCCTTATTGAAACTCATTGAATTGGCCTTGGCCCAGTGATCTAGCCTATATAGATCCCTCTGTAGAGCTTCCCTACCCTCAAGCAGATCAACACTTCCACCCAGCTTGGTGTCATTTGCAAATTTACTAAGGGTGCACTCTATCCCCTTATTCAAATCATTGATTAAGATGTTAAACAGGAGTGGCCACAGTACTGAGCCCTGGGGGACACCACTTGTGACTGGGCTCCAACTGGATTTAACTCCATTGACCACAACTCTTTGGCCTTGTCCATCTAACCAGTTTTTCACCCAGGAAAGCATATGGCCATCCAAGCCAAGAGCAGTCAATTTCTCTAATAGAACGCAGTGGGAAACACTGTCAAATGCATTACTGAAGTCAGGATAGAAAAAATCCACCTTACCTTCATCCAACAAGTGAGTCACCCTGTCATAGAAGGAGATCAGGTTTGTTAAACAGGACCTGCCCTTCATAAACCCATGCTGACTGGGCCTGATCACCTGTTTGTCCTGCATGTGCTGCATAATGGAACCCAGGATGATCTGCTCCATCATCTTCCCTGGTAGTGAAATCTGACAGGCCTGTAGTTCCTCAGATCATCCTCCCATCCATTCTTATATATGGGTGTTATATTGGCTGACCTCCAATCTGTTGGTACCTCCCCAGTCAGCCAGGACTGATGATAAATGATGGACAGTAGCGTGGTGAGCACCCCTGCCAGCTCTCTCAGCACTCTGGGATGTAACCCATCTGACCCCATCGATTTATGCACATTGATGCTGAGGACCCATTTCCTCCTGAATTGTATTGGGGACATTGCATTCCTGGCCCCTGTCTCTTGGCCTGGGGGAGTGACTTTCCCCAGTGTAAATGTTCCCATTACTAAAGACTGGGGCAAAGAAGGCATTAAGCACCTCAGCCTTCTCCTCATCTTTTATTACCATATTCCCTCCTGAATCTAGCAGGGGATAGAGGGCCTCCCTTTTATTGTTAACGTATTTATAGAAATTTTTCTTGTTGCTTTTTGCCTCTAAAACCAGATTAACTTCTAGTTGAACTTTCAACCTTCTAATTATTTCTCTGCATGACCTGACAACATTCTTATAGTCATGATGAGTCACTTGCCCCTTCTTCCAGAGGCCATAGAACCTCCTTCTTTCTCTGATTTTGAGCCAAACATCCCTATTCAGCCAGGCTGGGCTTCTTTGCTGCCAACTTGTCTTACGGCACATGGGGATGGCCTCCTCCTGTGCCTTTAAGATTACCTTCTTAAAAATATGCCCAGCCTTCCTGGACTCCTACATCTTACAAAACAAACTCCCAGGGTGTGATGAAATGTCCTCTGAAACAAGTCAAAGTCTGCCCTTCGATAGTCTGAAGTGTCAGTATTGCTGCCCCCCCAGCATCTCTAAGAACAGAGAACTTAATAATTTCATGGTATCTATTCCCTAGATGGCCTCCAACTGCCACAACCTCCACCAGTCCTTCTCTGTTCATTAACAGGAGGTCCAGCAGGGCACCTTCCCTGGTCAGTTCACTTACCAACTGTGTGAGGAAGTTGTCCCCTACACATTCTAGGAACCTCCTGGATTGTTCCCTCTCTGCTATGTTGTATTTCCAACAGATACACAGGAAGTTGAAGTCCCCCATAAAAACAACATCAAGTGACCTTGAGATTTCTCCTAAGTATTGATAGAATATTTCATCTACCTCACTGCTCTGGTTGTGACGTCTATAGCAGACACCCACAACAATACCAGCTTTACTGGCCTTGCCCCTTAACCTGATCCAAACACTCTCAACCTCATCATCACTATACTTAAGTTTGAGCATTTTTAACAATCCCTAACATACAGGGCTACCCCACCACCACTCCTTCCCTGTCTATCCCTCCTAAAGAGCTTGTAGCCATCAACTGGGGCACTCCAATTGTGTGAGACATCCCACCACATTTATGTGATGGCCATTATATGTATATATATATATTTCCTGTTTGAGCTTCAAGCTCATCCTTCTTGTTGCTCACAGTCCATACATTGGTATAGTTGCACTTCAGGTGAGCTAATGATCCCAGCACCTTTTTGTGAGTGTGGGTCCCATTTCCTACCAGATACTTCTCAGATGCTTCCCTGACTTCTAAAACATCAACAAATGCCGCTACCGCTTGATTTCTCATTTCATGCCTATCCCTTGTCTCCACTGAGAGGACAGAGCAAGATGGTGCAACACCATCCTGTAGGCCCTGGCATGCTTCCCTTGGGCTTATTCATAGCAGGCCACGTTATATCCCGTTCCCCCTTCAAAACTAGGATTCGGGAACACAATCCTTTAGCTGAAGGGAATGTAAAGCTTTAATTATGTCTTTCTTGATGTGTATAAAAGGTCAATCCTTATCTTATGGAAAGCTGAGAATAAAAATAATTATAAAACCTTAGGAGAAGAGCACCAGGGGTTGGAGAAATGGAAAGAGGGAGCATGCATTTACAGAGCAGGATGTTCCCCGTTGATCTTTAATTCAGCTGTGAATGAGGATCTTTATTGCATAGGGACCTTAATTTGTCATATTTGTCAAAATTGTTTGAGTTATCAGTGTTTCTTCATCAAGTCTGGTACTCGACCCTCATATATTATTGCTGTGTTGCTTGTCCCCTTTGCTGACATCAATGCAAACAAGAATAAAGTACCAATGGATTGTGTGTGCAGAAAGATGCTTTTCTATGGGACAAGTGTAAATATTTACTTGCGCAGCTGAGCCTCTCTCTGTACACACACATACACACATATAGAAATATAAAACCAGATATTGCTGTAGATAAATTCATAGAATATATATATGAATATATATCTCTGTAGATGTATTAGATAGAATATATCTATATCAGCATATAGATTTGTATGTATCTATAGCCATAGATATAATCCCAGGAAAGAAGCCATGTGATTTCAGAGCTGCTTTTAGTCGAGACGAGGCAGACAGAGAGACAGAGAGGCGGCGGTTGCCGGGAGGGCGCCCGGCGCTGGGGGGCAGCGCTGTCCCGCAACCCGCCGCCGCCCAGCTGAAACCTTCAGTGCTGGGGAAGGAAACACTTCGAGAGTGCCGACGGTGCTCTCAGGGGCTCCCTGCATCTGAAGGGCAGGCAAACTCAGCTCTGGTCAGGTGTCTTCATGTTTCACTTTTCATTTCTTTATTTCGTTATTTTAATTATTTTAAACGAGAAATCCTATTTTCCTTTTGCACCCCTCACGCACTCTAAGCTGTTAGAGCAGGGGTGGATGCTCACAAGCTCTGGACCGGGCTTTGAGTAGTTAATGTCCTCACAGTCAGTCCACTTCTGCAGAGTTGTGCCTCTGCCAGCAGCTGACGGACCCGTGGAAAAGCGGCCGAGTCCCTAGAAGGCCTGGAGGGAGCGGATCGCACCGGCACCACAAAAAAAGGCAAAGTCAGGGGATGGCTCCGGTTGCCCCAGGTGGGCTCAAGCGTTGCTTCTGGTTCTCTATAGGAAGCACGGAATAATACAGGGATTAGTTTTTGTGCTTCTGCATACTTTATCTTTACGGTTGTGGCAGCCTAGTGAATACTGGAGAGAGCCGCTATCTTCCACTGTATTTCAAAGAGCAGTTTATTACAGGAAGTTGAACACGATGCTTTCTTGTGGAAATATTATTTTCTTTTTCCCCATATGCTGATATTTTAACCATGAATTCAAAGTAACCTGAAATTTATAGCTGCTCACTGAGTATGCGAAATATTAGCCAATGTGACAGAAAATGTATCCCATATAAAGGCAATTCTTGATCATTGAAAGTCCGTTCTAAAAAAAGCTAAAATATTTATTGAATGCTGCTCCTAACATGAACCATTTAGCTGCCCTAGGGCAAGAAGATAGTAAACAGTGGTAGATATGTTCTATAAAACTGTATATGGCATCCAGATTTTTTTCTGACCCTGAGGAGGCTCAAAAACTTCAGGAAGCATCTTTGGGGTTTATTTGTTTGTTTTGTGTGGTGTGGGGTTTTTTTGTTGTTGTTGTTTTTTTTGTTTTTGTTTTGTTTTGGTTTTGGTTTGGGGGTTTTTTAATTGGCAGATTAGTTAAGTGATTTATCTGTTGTTTCTGTCTCTGGATTTTTTTGGTTTTTTTTTTTTTTTTTAGAGACTTTAGCTTGTGTCACTGGGAAATAACCGTTTTCTCTTAGCTACTGTTGATGCTTTCTTTCTCTAAAGTCCCCGGGGAAGCAGACACCCCGAGCCCCTATTCATGTAACAAAGCACAGCGATTACTTACCGACTTCATTTGTGTATGTAAAGATTGCTCACGGTGCAAAGATCGCTGTGATCAAGCCATCTCTGCTGGGATTTCTTACATTGTGATAAATAACGTGTCTTGTTCCTTTCATCTTACAAATACAGTTCTAATTCTCGTGTGTACAAATGGTGCTGTGGATGAAGTGCATTTAGATGTTGTATTTTCTGATGGAAAAGGTATAAATTCCTTGTATTAGGAGCACAAAACCAAATCGTGAATGTTTTGTTTAGCAATAATAACAGTATCTGGTTCCTACATAATGACAGTATCTGGTTCCTACATCCTGCTGTTGGATATTGTTATTTCTGTGTCATACATGGGGAACCGAGGCACAGCAAAGTAAAATGTATTCCTGGAAAACACCCAGGAAGCACATGGCAGAAGCTGGAAAACAATCAAGTATTCTCAGTGCTAGTCATCTGCTTTGTGTACAATGGTTGTCCTTCATTAAAACTGGAAGGATTTTCTTTTCTTGGGAATGAGGAGGTCAAGCATTGTGCGAGAGACATTTAAACTCTAATGTAGCTCCAACTATATGAAAAATCTGCACTTTTTGAAGCATAAATAATTTCAATTGTTTTACTAAAAAATAATTTGATGTAATGGGAGGGAAAGAAGGACCTGAAGATGAAAATTTCAGGCAAGAGAAGAAGGAAATATCAGTAAATAATGTGAAACTGCTGTTATTATATTGCTGTAATAATTAACCTGTTCTAGGTTTGTAAACTTGATGCAACTAACCTGATGAGGCTTCCTTGGCCTATTGAAAGAATTCAAAGCCCAGGCTACAATACATTTTGTAGGTATCTGCAGTTACAGATTCTTATTATTCTTTATTTTCACAGTAAACAGGGAGGTGGCCTGTTGCATATCTCCCTGCTGTAGGTGGTCCCACAGATACACTGTGCTCTGAAAGGCAAAGGACCCTATTTACAGGACAGGTGCTTATTTACAGCACATGCTTATCAACCATGACTGACTAAGGCTTTTGATCCTGGCCAGTCACATTTTTTCCTTTGAACTTACAAGCCAGAGAAAGTGCCTTGTGATTGTGAAACTCTTTTTCACAAAACATCAAACCTCCCACTTTGGACATAAGAAAACAGACTTGCTCTGTCGGACTGAAAATAGAAATCCCGCTTCTTCCATCATCTGCTTCTCTGATCTTGTGCCAATAGGTCACAGCAAGGGTGAGAGTCTTTATGGTACTGATGCATCCCACTTTTTTGTTCTCCTCTTGCGACTCAAGGGTGGAGTGTTTCCCCAGGACCACTAGCCTGTCCTTCTTGTAGCCCTGCAGGGACTACCCCCCACTGCCAGGGGGTCTGGCATTCCTTATGATACTTCATACACATGATAGCTTGGGCCAGGCTAATCTGCCTCTATGTCTACACAGAGCAGACACATACATCACAAGGTGCTTGCTCTGAGCATGCAGTGATCTCCGTAGCACTGAAGGAGTAGATAGCAAGATTCCAGCAAATGGAATTTCTACCTGTCTGAGAGCTGATATTTTGTTATGGGCAACCTGAAATATTAGTAAAACCCTGCAAAGAGATTCCTATTATGGTTTAGCCTTACCTCTTTTGAGAAAGAAATGCCTCTCCAAAGAAGCACTCATTTTAAGGCAAGAAAGGTTCCAGATTGCTTTTGGACTACTAGAAAATATTGGTACTTGTGTCTCACGGTCTTTTAGAAAGTGAAAAAATATGCCAGTCCTGGTGGGTTTCAACAGTCATCTTGTTAATAACTATCACCTTGAACACGTGATGCCTGCTGACTACTTTAAAAGACAAACTGAAATCTTACTTCCTTCTCATTGCTGTGATTGAAATTGGGAGAGCTTATTTGTTACATTAAGAGCCTCTAGTCCTTTCCTGTAACAGTACATGGGATAGATGACTTTGGTAAGTGGAAACTCTCCAGTATTACAGGAAGTTGCAAGGTGATGCCCGAACATACACATGAAATGATGAAGACAAGAGGATGCCATTTCTAAGAAGACTTCCTTGTGTGGCAGGTCTTATCTATGCTCTTATGGCCCATGTGTGACACTTGTGAGACTACAGACAAATAGTTTCAAATGGAATCTGTTTGGGATGTAGATGGTTGGCTGGCTCTGCTTAGGCAACCAGAAAGTGTACTGGTTAATACAGATATGCCTTAGCAACAGGGAAGGGTGAGAAGAGCTGCCCTGTGGTCGTATACACTGGAAATACATTTGTGAGTTACTGATTGGAAAGGTATGTGCTGCTTTCCTGGTCAAATAGAGCTGGAGTTCTATTACAGTTACTTCTGGTGATCACGTGAGTTTGTTGGCAGTACATTATTATTTAAGAATGTAAAAGGATGGCTGTTCTGGTCATTTCAGGAATAATTTGTTCTTTACAATTTCAGTGTTACATTTTCAGTGTTACAAATTCAGTGTTACTACAAAAAATGTAGGTGGAAATTTTATTTTAGGTAATTGCTTTTTAAATGTCTGGTTTGTGTTTTGAGTTAAAAAAAATCACAAACCTTTTGTTTTGCAATGTTTCAAGCATTTTCCACTTATAATTTAAACTCATGGTCTTT
>JANHGN010022565.1:0-20173 GCA_024605025.1 Megaceryle maxima | reverse complement strand
TCCCTGCAGCAGGCTGTGGGTGCCCCAGAGGAGTGCTGAGAGCTCTGTATGTCCCTGCAGCAGGCTCTGGGTCCCCCAGAGGAGTGCTGAGAGCTCTCTATGTCCCTGCAGCAGGCTGTGGGTGCCCCAGAGTGTTGAGAGCTCCACCAGGTGTGTGTGTCACTTCCAGATATGCCCTGGAAAGGTTTAACAGCTGGGCCTCTTCCCATCCCCTTCCTGCCTCAAGTGACGGGATGCTGATTCAAATATTTGCAAGAGCACATTTTCCAGTTGCTGGCCTCCAACTATTATCTGCCCTCAAGCAGTAATAAAATAGTTGCCTAGAAAATGTCAAATGGTAAACACATCTGGAGACAGATGTTTTGTGTTGTGGCAGGCGGCAGCATGTCCCAAATGAAACTCCACTAGAAAGCACAGGTGAAGCAAGGTAGAAACCACCAGTGCCTTGACTTTTCCCAACAGTTGGTGTTGTGTTTATCTGTCCTGTTCAAGGTCCCATAAAACCTTTGCTGTGTTCCCCGGTACAGCTGTTCCTGTCCACTCCAGCAAGGAGGACTTAGCACATTTGGAAAAATCCATAGATGTCAGCTGCAGGGGGATGTGGTGTGAGGTGGCTTTTGTGCTGAGCCCTTTGGAGAGCCTGTTATCTAGTGGGATGAGATGTGTAAGAGGAAAATAACTGAAAATGTTCTTGGGCCTTGCCACACTGCGAGGCTGGAGATGCCATAGTTACAGCCGTTCTCTGCAGCTGTCCTGATTAGAAAGATAACTCACAGACCAGAGGTCTACTCTTAGGTAGATGTTTTCAGAAGTGTTGATAGTAGTTTTCAGCATTCAGTTTGATGTGACTGTTGCTCTCCCTTCAGTTCAGGACACAAACGGGGGTTTTTTTGTTCATGGGGTTAATTGTTGCCTGTTTCTATGGGTTGTGGTCTAAGAAAAATGAACTATGTAGAACTGTAACACTGGACTAGGCTGACAGGAATTTTCTCTCATTAAACTCATGGTCCATAGGCTAAAATGTCACTAAAAAGGGAGCATGCTTTACTCTTCTCCATGTTATGGAATCTAAGGCCTGTATATTACTATGAATTTAAAAAAAAAAAAAAACAACACCAAAATAATAATAAATTAAAAAAAAAAAACTAAAGCACCAACACAAACTAAACCCAACAAATTAACACAGGGGTTTCATTACTTAGAGCATTCCAGGCAGAAATTTGCTTTTTCTGGCTCACATGGGAGCCAGGAGCTCTGCTGTTTGCCTGCCTTTGGCACATACTGAATTCTTGATCGTGCTTATTTTTAACCTGGGGCTGACAGCAAAGGTGTTTTCCTATCTGCTGACTTGGTTAAAATATTGACCTGGTTTTGAGTCCTGTTTCCAGCAGTGGCTAATGACAGATGATTAGAAAGCAGCTTGAGAAATGAAAGATCTGTAGTGTGATTTTTTTTCTCTGGGACACCTTGTCAACTTCTGAAAAAACCCCTGCGCTGGGACCATGTGTTTAATAGCTGCTGACTGATCTGTCTCCATTAACTGGGTGAGTCCTTTTCCCAGTGAATGTATGGTATTGGTCTTGGGTGTTCTGATGGCAGTTGAATTTCCAGCACAGCGATGCGCTGTGAGAAGGCAGTTCCATCTGTATCATCCTCTCTAGTAGCTTCCCATAAGCAAGCCTGTCTCAGATTGAACCTGTCCTTCCAGCTCTGTCTGGTGGCAGACACGTCAGAACCACCACTTAACAAAAGAAGGTGGAGATATGAATCATTGCTTTAGGTATTTTTTTAGGGTTTTTCTTTGTTTGTTTGTTTGTTTTTAATAAGCTGCTCTCTACCAGTCCTGTTTACAGCTTAGTTTGCATCTCCCCTTCTCTTGGGTTGTTCAGTTTCTGAGTACAGGAAATCTGGTTAACAAGTTAATTTCTTCCAGCTAAGGTAATGCAAACCATACAGTTACAGTATGGAAATAAAAGTCTTGCAGTTTAGCAGACAGCACCTTAAAAAAACTGGCTTAAAAAAATTGGCTTCTGTGCAAAAAATCTGACTTCAAATTAAAAGAAGCACCTCTGATCATCAGCACCATTTTTCCAAAATAGTACCAGCTGCCCCCCTCCAAGTCCACCTCTCTTCATAAAGACCAGGTTAGTTTTAAATGCAAGCTTTATTTTTTTGACCCTGGTTCTAGGTTCATTAAATCCAGACTTCACTTGGCAGAGCTGTCCATAGTTGCTGTGTGCTTTCTGCTTTGCTGCTGCTCTGCGTCCTATTTCGGTTCAAAATAAGCAAATTCAGATGGTGTACACTTGCAGAGGAACCTTCTCTCCTGCGCTTGTGCTTCTTGTGTTAGCTATTTGCAAGCAGCCCCATGGGTTCTTGATTACTTCAGGAACCTTGTGACCTAATAAATGAAACCACCATAAACAAAGCCAGCTTCATTTCTTCACCTCAGGCATTTTGCCATGGAAAGTCAGTGTTAGCTGGCTCAACTCTGTCAAACAGAAGAGGTACCGAGAGGGAGAGAGGTGACTCATCATGTAAACTCATCTTTCTCCGTCACGGTGAGGGAGCTTTGTACGTTCCCCTCTCTCTGGGCTCTGCACACTGGGAACTGCACCAAGGCCATCAGCAGGGCTGACTGCAGGGCAGGGTCACTTGGAAGCATGAGGCGTGTTTCCATGGGGGGCTCTCTGGATGAGCACGTGCCTGTCTTGTCTTCGTGCTGCTTTCTTCCAGAGTTCAGGTGCCCTCCTCCATAAAAAAAGTGCTTCACAGACTTTTGAAGTAGCCACAGTAGCTCTGTCTTTTAAAACTGATCTTCAAAGGAATAAATGCTGTCAGCTACATCCTGTTTTGTGTACTTTGTGCTATACGAAGAAAGGCTGAAGTGAAGATGTTTGAGGATGTTGATTAATTTTCTTTTTTTTTTTTTTTTCTTTTCTGCTTGCTCTGTACATCACAGTTTATCTTGTCTATCCTGGATGACAGACTGGCAGACCTGAAAATGTAGCAGAAGTATGAATTCACAAGAGTAAAACTTGGATCTGCTTGATCGTTGGGTTTTTTCTGTGATTTTTCTAGATTAAGTTAATTAATGGTGAAGCTTGCAAAAAAGGAACTACTGTCACTGGTAAATATTAGTATGTACAAACCCCTCACTTTCTCATAGATATTAATTTTACTTTTTAGGGAATCCGACCTGTTACTGGAGCCCGAGTTGCAGGTGCATAGTTTCCATGTTTGAGAGCATTGCTTCGTGCAAAGGAGTAAAAGCCTGACTCTGGTGTGGTTGCTACAACTCTCCTATGTAGAACTATTAATTTTTCTCTGCCAAAGAAATGTCTTAGACTTTGATGTATTGTGTTGCCTCCTGAAAAACTTAGCTTCTTCTTAGACAAGCTTAGTTGAAGATAAAAATACTTCCAAAACCAATTGTGCTTTATTTGTGCACAAGTTTTACCAGTAAGGGAAGTTTAATGTCCCTCATCTTGCCTCTGTAAAATTAACTTTCAAGATGTAATCTATTAATAAAGCTTTCCTTAAGCTTACAAAAATACCAGCCATTTCATATAATACATTTTTTAATATATATTTTTTACATTCCAAGAGTAAAGGGAATACAAATTTTTCAATAAGTGCTAGAAGACAAGATCAAATGACAGAAAATTCAAACTATAATCTATTTTCCTGTAAAAAAAGTGTGTTTGGGGGGAGGTTGTAAGATTTATAGATGCACCAAGTTTGTGTTTTATTTCAGTCCTCAGATTTAATTGAAATAACTGTGTTATGGACCTAGATGCAATGCATAGGCTGTGTTTAGTGTCTTCATCTTAGATAGCAGTTCTTGAGAGACCTGTAATGTAGTGGTGATGTCCCTGCAACGAGATTCAAAAGCTAAATCTGAAACCTGGATGTGCCTGCTGCTGAGTCATCTGACAGCTCAGCCTGGTGAGCTCTAGTGAAGGTTCAAAGGGGAACAGGGCATCTTTCTGAGCAAGGAGGTAAGACTGAGGAAGTCCTGCAGGCACTGCTAGTGCTCGGTTGTGCTCGTTGCTGAACCTGCTGTGCTAGCCTCTGAGCTGACAACAAGGGAAAGGATTTGGCTTCTGATTCTCACGTTTCTGGTACTGTAAGCAGGGCTTTGGCTTTCTGACTCTGCATAACATCTTATTAAAACAACCTGAACAGTTCTGGTGCTGTCAGATATCACTGAGGGTGTGAAGAATTTTCAGTGCCTTCAGGGATTGTGCCCAGTGTGCATAGTTTGTTCTTGCTCTGCAATTTTCCCTAACTATGATTAGGCATTCTTGCTCTGGAGGCTGCCATTGCTGCTAAGGGACTCTGGGAACACAGACTACTTAAATTTGAGTGTACTGTGAATGGATTAACTTATTTTCTTCTTGCAACTAATCAGGTTAAAATTCAGTCATGCACATGGAAAGCCAAAAGAAAAGGGTCATGAAACCAGAAGGCAAAAGTGTTTTCTCCCCCAAGCAATCATTTGTGGTATCTGTCACAAGACGGCCTTCTGCAAATGTACAGCTGCCATAGGAAATGGCTCCACAAAAAAAGGTACGTAGCGACGGATGTTCCACGTCCTTAGGTGGGTTTACCCAAGGGAGGAAGAACGTGCTTCCTCTTCTCTGACTTTATAGACACACGTTTGGTTGGGGAAAAAAAGACGTTAGTGTGTGATAGTTCATGTCCTAGCAAGGATAGAACTGTTTGCCTTTTTGGTATGAGCCACACTGGACTAAGCACTGCATGGTGCCAGTCAGTTGTTTCGCCCTGTTAGCTCTTGTTAAAAATACAGCTGGCTTGCTCTCTCACCCACCTTGCATTAGTTATCTTGCCTTAAGTGGTATAAACTAAGATCACACCTTTTCTCACAATGAAAGACAAAGCTACTTTTACAGTGCACGTGGCTCCTGCCAGTCTGGGGCCGTTCAGCTGATAACAGATCTGATCTGCAGCTGCCGGCAGTATTTTGTGAAAGTCCGGGTTTCAAACTCACCTGGCTGCCTGACACCATCGGGCTTCCCTTTGTACATATCCATTGGATCTGACTTTAGCTTTATTTGCTGCTAGGCTCGTTTTTCCATTCTAGGTAAGAGTTAGCCCCTTGCTAGAGCAGAACATGTGGTATTTGTCAGAAAGAGACAGCTTTAAGGCTGCCAGATAACCCGGCCAGTCTGCTGCTTTGCAAAGTTTTGTGGGCCCTGCTGATAACAATAAAGCAACTGCACTGAAGATGATTAGAAGATGTCTGTAGGAGAGCAAGGTTCGGTGGCAGACCAGTACTGCTCTGGCATATGACTACCCTTAAAGAAAAGCACTTACAAACTTATGCATGTTTGTAACATCTTGTTTCTGATGATGGCACCCATCTGCAGTTTTTCCGCTGTCACTGTGTGTCATCAAGCCCCAGATGCTCATTATTTCATTCTCATCAGAATCACTGCTTTGGTTTGCAAGCCTGTAAGAAGCTCTGCATGTCTGTCTGCAACAAAGTGAACCATACCAAGCTGCTTCCAGATGAAGCTGAGCAATGCTTATCAAAATATTATGAGACCTTGCCTGTACTAGAAAATGTGTCCACCCCTCATAGGAGGCATCAGGACTCAGTGCAGCTGGATCCCTAGAGCTGCTGGTTCCATTAACTTGGTTCAGCCTTGCAGGATTTATATGAGCTTTTTCATTTAGGGACTATACAGACCTTTGAAGTCATGCTGTTGCCATTTTGCTGGTACTCATGCTATTTAAAGATAGTATTGTGGATCAAATTCAAAGGGATTTTAAGACTCATTCCATCTTGTACAGGTGGGCAAGTATTTGCTGTGAGGAAGCATGGGAAGCCATAAAAGCAGTCTGAAGGGGTGGGTATTTGCCACCTGCAGAAAGACAGAAGGGCAGCCAGAGGTCCAAGACAGGTAATGGGTGCAAGTGAAGCTGCTGCCTACCCCTGTTCTTCAGGAGGGTGTGGGCAACCTAGCAGCCTCCTTGCATTGCTTTCACTTCAGTACTGCTCCACGCCTCACACCAAATTCTTTGAGAAGATCTGTGAGCTCTTACTGTCTGCCCTTGCCTTTCCCTGTGTAACTTTTGCAGGAGGAATGGATTGGTTTTGTTTGACATGACTTTGATGTCTGCTGCCTTTAAATCAGCTTCAACTGATGTGAGACTCAACTGGCAGCAGCTGGGAGACTGCTTAGCTTCAAGCATGGCTGGAGTTGTTCTGTGACGTGAAGAAGGTGAAGGTATTTTGCTCTCTGGGGGTCAGAATGCCATACATTAAGGGAGATAGAAAATAGGTGCGTGGGAGGAAGCCCTTACTCAGTTAATATACCTAAATGAGAAGAAAGAGGATTTGGTGTCAAAGTACATCTGTTTCCCATGGTTTGATGCAGTCAGCATGACACATATTGCTAAACCTTTGTTCCAGCTGTTGTGGGCTTCTAAGGTTCCATCATTTTTTGTTGACTGCTGCTGCTTTTGAAATTTACTGCTTCTGACATGCAGGAATATTCTTTTTTTCCAATGTGTGAATGAGCCTGCAGGACAGGAGTGTTGACAGCACAGAACTGACCACACTGGGCTGAGACCTTTAGTGCAGCAGAATTTCAACTCCTGGCTGCAGTGGTAGTTTGCAAGAAAAAGGATCAAACTGGACAACTCTCATCAAGTGCTGTGATTTATAATTCCTAAAGCAATTCTCATCCTCTTCTTTACTATATAAAGGAAACCATACATACTTTTATCTTTGTATTAAAGAGCAGGCATGGATTAGGTTTGCTAGGCAACAATCAGCTTTCCCTGGTTTAAAATTAACTAAAATGGCCCAAGTGTGGGTTCTTTTCCTCTCAGATGGTGGCAGTAGGGCCCAGAAGGTGTCTGGAGGCAGGGTGGACAGGCTTTTGTGGCAGGGTGAACAGAGATATGACATGCCCCAGGCTATTTCCATTGTCATGGTGTCATGCTCACCCTGGATGAGTTCCCCTGGCTGCCAGGATGGCTGTATGGGGAGGCGAAGTCTGGGCTGTGGTGGCAGCAATGCAGAGGTGTCATCCTGCTGGGGATGGAGAAGCATGTCCCAGAGCTGGTGAAGGGCCAGCAGCAGCAGGTGTCCTGTGCTACTGTCCACCATCCTCAAGCTGTTTCTCAAAGAGAATGTCTGGTTGGCGCTGCTCTTCCCTCTCCTATACTGCGCTCAGCTATCTAGTTGGAGTTGTAATTTAAACAGAGGATGCAGTACCACAGCTAGACTGAGCGTTTATTGTCCTTCGAAGGCTTGTCCTGTGAGCTCACCCTTACTCCACAAGCCCGTGCAAAGGAAACATGTTCTTGTTGTATGACCTGGCCCTTTGTCAGCCAGTCCTTTTAGCTCTGCTTCACTATGTTTGTATCACTGCCCATGGGCTCTGTGTGCCAGCAAAAGGAGGCTGGAGCCTGTTTGTGCCCAAACACAGCTGCTCTGTGGGGCTGAGGATGTTTGATCTTTGTTTCCTCTAATTAAATTGGTTTGGTTTTGTGTTTAGGTGTAGGGTGGGAGTGTTTTTTAACATGCCTACTGTCTGGATCCCTGTAGCATACCTTCAGTGTGTATCTCCAGGCTCAAGACACACTGGGTTTGTTTTTGGGTTGGTTTGCTTTGGTTTGTTGCTGTTTGTTTGTTTTGGGTTTGTTTGCTTCTTTTTTGGCAGAGCAGCAGCTGAAATTTTCCCTTTCCCACTATTGAGCAGTTGGGCCAATGACCTCCTCCTGAAATCACAACTGAAGTCCATTTTTCATGTTAAAACAGCAACTGTGTGATAGTTTAGAGAGTAGCACAGAGCTGTGCCTTGCAGGCAGTGCTCGCATTCTCCATTTCTTCTGTTGGCCAAGCCATGCTGGGAGATGTAGCGTAAGGCTAAAAACCTCCACGGGGTGTGGAAGGGCCTGTCTGTGTGTGAAACACCTTGGAATCCAACTGCGCTGAGTAGAAGGCTGTTTTCCTTTTCTAGCATTAGGGGGAGCACAGCTGTTAAGAGACTACATGATAAAATCAAAAATAAATAATTTATAATAAAAAAGATACAAACAGGAAAAGAAGTCCTGAACCTTATGAGTCCAATTTAAACCTTGTGCCTACATTATGGTCTGTTTATAATCCTTGTGCTGCTTCTGCAAACACCCCAGATGGTAGGACCTTGCTCTCAGAGATATCAGGCAAAGAGGAGGTGTAGAATTGGACAGTCTGATAGTTTTTCTGTCACCTAGAAAGACACAAATGTAACTGAGTGACATTAGCAATTGTTGAAACCTTGTTTGGCATTCCAGAGGCCTTAACAGCATGACAACAGCCCCTCGGGAATGGTCTTGCAGCACCAGGACTGTCTATAGATATTGCATTTTATGGACTACAGTCTCTTGTTTTAGCTTCCAGTGGTGTCACTGGTGATTGCATATAGGGGCTTGGCTACAGAGGAAAAGAAACTTCTCTTGTTCTAAGCCCTTGGCTCTGCAGGTGAGTTTTTTTGTACTTTGGTATGAACATTGCCCAATAAGCCGTGTGATTATCTCTACACTCCCAGCCAAGATCACAAAACTGCTGATTTGCTCAGAGCTGGGATTTCACATGCGGGCTCAAAGTTCGTAGGCCTATGAAATACTTCTGCCTCTACCTCCACTGGCTTGTGCTTGCTTCCTCTGCTCATGAAAAGTACCTTGTGGATCAATTCTCTTTAAACCCTTAAGGACACTTCCTGGCTACTCTGTGAGCAAGGCTAGCAGAATGAGTCTCTGTGTGAATAAAAGTTACCAGATAATGACATTTAGGCCAAATGTTCTAGCAAGGATATTTTACTTTGTATGTTTTTCCATGACTCAACACATACTTTAATCATTGGATTGGACAGGCTGATTGATTGCTTGGCTGCTTCCCCTACAATCAACACCTAAAAATAAACGTTTAAAAGTTGCGTAATCTTGAAGCTAAAGCTGCTCTCTGCATGTTCTTTGGAAGCCAGAAGTCCAAGCTGGGGCTTGCTGCTTTGGGAAGAGAAGAGCAGATGCTTTGAGAGCTGGCAACAATGTGACAAACTTGGTTTTTAAAGAGAGACCAAGAAGGAGCATGGAAGGTTGGTTTAGCTTTTTCCAGGGATGTCATCAGCTAATTCTTGTTGCTGTTCCTGGCTTGGTTCCCTCAGGTTCACAGGAACACACGACATCCATAGATCTCAGGCTAGCCTATTCTGCACACATTCAATTCACTTCCTTAGGAATGTGCTGATGTTAGTAGCACCAAAAGAAGTGAAGAACAAAGTGATTAAGAACATTTTCTTCCAAGGGCCAAAAGAGGCATACACGGGTGGCAAGAAATACTATTGCTAGCTGCAGCAAGACTATGGAAGGAGGAAAAATTATAACTGGTATGTGTCAAGACTTCCTTGGTAGTATTACTCAACGACAAAGTTTCCGTGAGACTTTGTGGTGTTTACAACGCTTCCAGAAGTCAAAGAAGGAGAAGTGGGACAGAGTTGGAAAGGGACAAAAGAGGGAAGAATTCTGGAAAGGGCAAGGAAGAAGTCTAGAAAGAAAAAAAAACACCTCTGTAGCTCACACTAAGAAGGGCATGAAGTCAACACATAAACACATACCCCAGAGCAACTGTGCTTGAAAAGCTACAACAGAAATTGCCAGTGGGAAGAGATAGTCTTCTTTCCCCCTCTTTTTTTTTTTTTTTTTTTTTTTAATATAGTTCAAAAGGATGTCAGGAGCATGAGGCAAACCATTATTTATGTAGCAGGAAAAGACACACATATGAGGACATCTGTTTTGAGCTGCTTCAAAAATAACCACAGGAGAGGAGTGTGTTTGCAGAGCACAGCAGGCAACCTGCAGAGCAGTAGAAAGTAAGACGGCAGTGGTGCTCTTGAGTGCAGAGAGCCACAGCTAGCTACAGGATTGTGTACATTTGTACTCATTGCCAAACCACCCCACCCTGACCCCAGGGGGTGTTTTACAAATTGAAGGAGGTGCTGTATCCATATTTTCTGCCCTAGAACATTGATACCTTCTCTGTTGCACTCCTTTTTCTGAAGTCAGCAGTATTTAAACTCCAGTTTCAAGTCTTTAAAAAATAACTCTCTTTCAATGCACACCCAAAACGTATGGCAGAGGCAGGCAGATTTGGATACTACTCCATTCAAGATGCGGCCCTGTTCACCTGGCCAAAAAGGAAACACAGATGGAGAGATTTTGAAGCAGGTTGCTCATGTCTAGCATTCTGCCTTAGACTCTTACTGATGGCTGAGTACAGGAACAGGTAGCAAAACTGGCCACTGGTTACTGAGATGCTATAAGGAAGTCCATTACAGCTTACCTGTTGCCTCAGCTTCTCAGCGGGCAAAACAGGGAAGTAAAATGCACAGCTTTTCTGCTTGTTTTCCTTCCAGTGCCTGTGGTTTCAGGCAGCTCTCAAAGTGTTGTGGTGCAGGATTCAGTACAAGTATCGTGTGTGATCCATCACTGAAATGACAGCGGCAAAGCCAAATGGCATGAGGCAGCCATCCCACCAGGGAACAGTGTTGCCCATACCGGGCAGTTAATTTCTCCTGTTAGCCAGGCAAGAGGGCATGTTTGATAAAGACCAGACAAAAAATGAGCATAAGCGTTCACTGGGAGATTCAGCCTCTCCATGGCCAAACACTCCTTAGAACAGAACTCTGACAAAACATTCATGTTTTGTCTCATGCCTAACTTTTGTGTTTTGGTAGGAGAATCAATGGCAAATACCACTTCAGAGTAGCAGCCAGATGTGTGCCCCTGGTTTTTTAGCTATCCACTGTAGGCAATGGAAACACTACACAAACAGAACTGAGAGTTTTGAGATATAGTAGCTGATATCACTCTGGTAGGAAACAGCTGTATTTCTTTTCTACGCTAGTGCTGTCAGCAAGTAGCACTGACTGAGCCTGAGCTGACTTTGGATATCCCCTACCTCAGAGAAAGCATTATTCCCTCTACTCCTTCCAGTACTGTGTTTGTTGATAAAGAACAAATGTGGCTGCTAAGATCAGTTCATGCTGCAGTAACTACTTGGAATTAAACTTCATTTTCAGTTACAAATATTATCACTTACAGCACAAAGTAACTATTTGGTGATTTGCAGAATTATTCCATATTTACCTGGCTATCCCCAGGATAACTATGACTGTGCTTTGGCCAGTGTTTTGTAGCTGAGTACAAGCTGCGGTGCAGTTTCATGTGTGTGAGCCAAGAATGGGATGTGCTTTGGACAAAATTCAGTATTTCAAAAGAGTTCATTAGGAATCAAAGTAGCTTGGAGTAAAATGTATCAACAGGGAATTTAATATCATGCTGTTACTCCATAGATTAACAAATAGAGATGGAAATCTATTGCTTGTCAGTGTGTAAGAGAGGCAGTATCTTTAATCTTGGTTGTTGCAAGTAAAGCGCTTACATCTACAGTTTGGTAAACCGATAATTGGCTTTGTGTTTTTACTGAGGTTCAATTCATGTTGAAACTAATGGTCATTTAATGTTCAGACTGCTTAGCTTATCCCACTGGATACCTCTTCGCTATGCCTAAATTGCATACGCAGCCCCTCAGGACCTGCATGTGACGGCTTTCAAGGATATATGGGCATCTAAGCACTGAGATCACTTTTGGAATGGGATCTCTGGCATACTGTGTTGAATACCAAGAGGTATTCAGGCATACATGTTGTACGTGTTTTATTCTTTCCTTGAAGTATTTAATGGTTTACTATTTTGATGTCTCGCCAGGCGTTGCCAAGATTAAGCTTCTTCTATTAGTTTGTAACCATACAGAAAGTACAAACCAGCTCACTCTCAATAAATGTGGTAGGTACGTGTTTTATCTGAGCTTGGACTCAGTATATGGCTTTCTTTGCGTAGCTGTCTGATTGCATCACTCTTACTCCAGTTGTGAACAGTTTGGCTTACACCTCTCTCTGTCTTGTGGGAACTGGGACTTGCGTGCATTGTGCCATTCTGTTGAGCATAGCTTCTGGACATGCTGTTCTCTGCTATGGAATTATGGAAAACTGCCCCAAATTTTCCCTGAATACTGCTGTACAGGTGCAGGCAGGGTAGCTAGCGCAAGCTCACAAGGACACAGATATATCTGGGAAAAAAAGACTGACTGAATAAGCACTGTAAGCAGGCAGCTGTAAAAGGGTGTGTTTCTATAGGGTACAGCACTGAGTGCAGGCTCTTCCCTGGCAGCGTAGCAAAAGCTGACCTTGTATTTGATATGCTTGTTTCTGTTGCCAACCTTTCTCCCAGTTCAGCTGCAGGGTCCTATGCACTTTAGCTTACTGCCTTGATGTCTCACCGCTGCCGAGTCCCGCACCGATCAAAATGTCCCTTTCTGCCTCTGCGGAGCACACAAAGGCTCTGTGAGCATCCCCGTGGAAGGCAGACATCAGCAGGCTGCACACCAGCGTGATTTGCCACTAGATGGCTGGACGTCCTTTTTGTCCAGCTCTCGGTTTTGTTCCCGGCTCAGAGTGACTTAGAGCAGAACAATGGACTCGTTGTAAGCACTCTGCCCACCCCCTTTACAGCTTCACATTTTCAACCAGCTGATGCTTTTAGCAAATTTATCTTTATGATGAATAGTTCAAACTTTTCAAACATACTGAAAGAGCTGTGCTAATATCAAAGAAAATGATGGATGGTTTGCCAGACAAAAAGCAAAGCTCCCCTACTCCCGCTCTTCTTTTTCTATTCCATTACAGATGTAATACAACTTTCATTGAGCCTTTTATTTCATAGGTGCATGCATAAGTGTGACACATTTAACAGTTCATCACTCAGACTGGGATATAACATATTAAAGTCCTGAGAAGTATAGCATATACATAGCAGCCACATGTTTTGGTCTGGGGAATTTAGCGATGTAAAAGTTGTAAAACATTTAGACACATTTATGTCACTGTGATATGGGACAAAAATTAACTTTCCTGTAATGAAAATTATTTTTGCTCATGATCAGTCTCTTCAAAAAGGTTAATACTGTGTGAAAAACGTTAATTTTCCTGATGACTGCAGACTGATACGTTATACAGAGCAAGGAGGCCTACTTCAAAAGGCAGATTTCTCCTGCCTGAAAGCAGACAAGGAATAGAGAAAGTGTGCATCTGTTTCTTGCAGATATCACTTTTTTCCCCTTATCAGTCTCTTCTTCACATTTTCATATCCATTACTTGTATTTACTGGGTCCACACTGTGTGTTTATAGATATATTTGTATTGCTGAGTTCAAAACAACAGAGAGGTACATTTTTAAATTGAAATTACTTTAGTTGTTCCGCTGTCACAACACTATCATTTTGTGCTTGCCACTTGTAGGAGCAAGGAGGAGACACAGTCCCTGCCTCCAAGGTAGTAAAATCTAAAATATCAAACCTGAAAACCTCAGGGGACTTCAACAGCTTTGTAAGAGGCTGAAGTCATGGAAGATGATGGTATATGAAATAATAAGATGGAGATGAATCTAGAAATAAGGCTGGGATGGGATTTCTTTTCCAAATATTGTCTCAGGTATCAGTCATTCACAGTTCAATTTCCTTAAAGCACTATGTCAGAAAAAAAAGCTGATGTTATAATTGGTATGGTAGCAGAAGAGCAGGAAACTGAACCCCACCCATCCAAACTCAGAGAAATACAAGTAGTGAAGCATACAGCAAATGACAAGCCTCTGAAAAAAAAAAACAAACCAACAAACAAGACTTCAAAAGTAATTGTTCAACTCAACAAGAATATTGTTGGCTACTCCATTCTCATCTCAGCAGGAAGGTTTCTGGTTTTGTTAATAAACAGGAGAGAGTAAGAAAGGCTTGGAAATTTCCACTCACTGGACTTGCAAACAAGTAACTTTTTCTGAAGTGCCTTCCTTTTGAAGGTGCTTGAAGGGTAATATGTGCAGGTTATTTATGAAGTGTAACCTTGCACTTGGAAGCAGTCCAGAAACAAAGTCTGGACCCAGTTTACTTATTCTTTGAACTCTTCTTAATACTAGAGTTCCCAAGTAAGCAAAGGAATCGTGTAGCTAGCTTGAGTCTTATCCTCTCCTACTCAATCCCGTCGCAAGCGGCGCGCTATCGCGGGTAGCCAAAGATGCAGCATTACCACAGGCATCGGGTAGTCCTCCCATGACACTGTGGGAAGTAAAAAGCCCTAACAACACAGCATGGTTTTGTAATGACTCTAGTACTGCTATATGATGTCTTTTGAGAATATTTTAAAAAATGTATTTTATTTACCTTGTTCCTAATCATGTTCACTGATATCAACTATACAGAATATTGCTGTATTGTTTACTGGTGCTATTGAAAGTGCTGTTTGCTGTGGCAGCTGTCTTTGTGTAACATCTGAGAAATCAAAAGTATCAATACCAACAGTGGCAGCCCTTTTGCCACTGCTATTGCCATAGCTCAGGTGAGCAAGCATGTTCCTGCCAGAGGTTAGGAGGTGGCTCCCTGCAGCTGGACTGCATGAGTGGACAACTTTTTCCAGGAAAAACAAAAATATGCACAGAAGGAGGGCTGGGGGAAGCTCGGGTGTCTTAGGGATAAGTAAGGGAAACCCTTGAAACACTCAAAGATGACTTAAAATGGTGGAAAAATCTTATCACCATTAAAAACATAAGAGAAAATACTCACTGTCCTGAGTGCTATTTGAGAGTAAACACCATATGTTGTGAAGTGTGTCTTGTGCTATTTGATGTAGAATGGCTGAGAACAACTCAAGAGGGCCTTGAAAAATCTAATGGACCTTAACTTAAGAAAATCATATGATGCTCCATCATAGGATAAGCATCAGTTGCTCTTCTGGACAGAGCATCATCAAGAATTACACCAGAACTTTCAGGTATACACAGGCAATAGTCTGTGTTTGGAAAGGAATAGTTTCCAAATTTCCAGTTTGTTCGGTGACTTTAGCAATACAATGTTAGAAGGATAAATTTGGCACTTACTGAAGTCTGGGTTTATATATTCATGTCAACAGCCATGGTCATGTAGCACCAGTAATGAAAGGGGAGGCAACTGCCCATATTCTGACTGTAGCTACTTCTAATTCAAGGCTGCAGATCTGTGTCTCTTTTGTAGAATAATGCCTGTGTTCTATCTCTGTAAGCCCCATCATTGTCCTGTGTATGAAATGGTTTTAAGAAGCACTTTATAGTTAATGCACTTTGGAGCCAGTTTGGATGTGTTTAGAGCCACACCTGCAGTCACCGTGTGACAGTGAGCTACGGACCAGGTACATCACGCTATTCCCGCTTCACCGTTGTACAGACTTGTCAGGGGAATTAACAAGACAGAGCTCTGCAAAAATCTCCAGAACCGGGGCTTGCTGCAGCACTGCACTACACAAACAGAGCTGCGTTTCTGAATGTTTGCCCCGAGCAGCACCGTGGTACACCCACAGCCCAGGCTGCTCCTTTGCCTGTGACCGCACAGCGTAGGGGAGGAAGCGTGCCACCGCTCCCACCCCTTCCTCTCAGCAGAGGTAGCAGCTCCTGGCACAAAAATACCTTTCTTCTCTCATAGGAAAGAAACAGCAGGGTGCATTATTCTTCCCTATGGTTTTAAAGTAGTGTTTCTGGTGCTGCATATCTCATTTTGCATATGTTTGCTTCTGAGGCTGCGTCTTCATATCTCTCTGCTTAGACTGCTGCAAGACTTGTCTGGGCTCATCTTGAACAAGCCAGCTTGCGGACTGCAAGCAGTAGAGCTTGCTGAGTAGACTTCCATGACCATTATAGCTGATACTTGGCGGTTCTCTTTAAGTAATTTGCATCCCAGTTAGTAGCTGTCATCATTGCCCCAAAACTTGCCAAATGAGGGTGGGAACTGGAGTGAATGCAATTTGCAGTTTCTTTATGTAGTTATTCTTACTTTAAGAACACATGAAATCATGGATCCTTACACCAGAAGTACAGCACTTGGAGAAAGAAATTTAAGGCTCAGATACATATTCTCTTTAGAAAGTAAGATTACACATAATGCAATTTGATTATCAGTCAGTATTTGGTACAGCTTAGCTTCAGATTCTGGCCTCTGACTCTGTAGGTGTATGGTCATGCTTAATGCCTTGTGAATCAAGCCTAACAACAACCTTGTTTTTTTCGGATTATAATGACCTTGGGTTGGTCCTGCAAGAGGGTATTATTATCCAGTATTGAGAGCTAAGTTTCATATGAAAAAGCAGCTCAGTAGTCACCAGAAAACCACTAAACCAGTGTTAGGCATAACAGTAATTAGTCACTACTTGCACTTCTGAATTAATTGCAAAGATCTGTGTTACTGTTGTAGAAAGCTGGAGCCATGTTCACAGCTGGGACACAGCATGTAATTCCACCAAGGCTCGTGTCACCACTTGAGTTTGGTCCTATGAATGTCTTATTTCAGAACTACTTTTAAACCTAAAAAACTCCCCATCAGTGGTCACTTATTTGCTAAGCAGAAAACAACATGTTTTCATGGTTGCAAACCTATCAAATCAGCACAGATGGCATTGCAAGTTAATATGATATTTAGACTGAAAGATATTCTACTACCTCTCTGACTCTATAAATCTTGTACGTCAGAAAGCTCTATGGCTTCACCATGGAGAAATACTGCTATCCTATGAATTTCAACTAAAATGACGTGTCTAGGAAATAACTAGCCTTGCACAGACACTGAACCTTTCTCAGACCACAACTCAGTGTGGCAGGTGGTTAGAATAGCAATGTGGTAACTCATGGAACTACAGTCTTCAAGGTGCTGCTTAGCCGTTTCTCATCTCGAGTCACTCAGACTTGCATTTCTTTTTCTGTGGAAAATGTTAAAGAATTCATAGATCAAAAAACAGGAGCTGACACAAAGACAGAGGTGCTGGATCTAAGAAATGATTGAATTGAGGAACTGCAATGAGAGTTCTTTACATTATAGGAAGTAAGAATTTCAGTCCGCAGCTATACCCTTTTTAAGATATGAACTTCTCAAACTTCCTGCACTTACTGGTGTTACATTTGGCCAGTCTTTGGTCAGAACAAGTCCATTGATATCTACATCTTAGAGATGGGAAACAGATTCAATCATTCACGTGGGACTTCTCTGATGTCAGTAGGAAATCAAAGCATTGCCTAGTCTTACAAACCACTGTGCTACTGGAAGCGTTGCTTTGTCATTGCAATACTGTCCATTGATACTCCTGCGACTACTCAGATGAATTATAAACTAAAAGAATTTGAATAACTGTCTTGCCATACTATAAGGAAAGGTAGTATTGCTCCTGCTTAGTATTGCCTCAGGCTTTTATGCCAAAACATCGTACTGGAACTCAGTGCTGACTGTTAACTAACAGTGAATTTAAAGTGCTGTTACAGTCATCTTGCTCAGCTTCCAGACCTAGGTGGCCAAAGCATTTAGGAAGCGATCCACAAGAGACGGCACAAAGCCAGAGGATGGGGTTTTTTTTTTATCCCTGTTTGTTTAGGACAGGAGATAAAATGTGTTTGTAAACCAGAGGCTGCTGCAGGTGCAGAGGACTCTGTTCCAGCTGGCATTCTGAAAGATCAATTACCTACATCAAAGCCGTTCTGCTGCCTTTGCTGTCTGATTGCTCATTTCTGAGGCCGCACAGGAACGATACACACAAAGTGAATTAAAAAGACCACGGTTCTGTGAGCAGTCTAACTGTAAACAACCAATGTTCTCAGTTCTCCTTATGCTGATCAGATGATGGGACAATGGGAAATGCTTTCGACTTTACAATACTATTCTGAATTGAGAAAGCAAGTTAAGTTGTACAGTATGCTGTAAGTGCTGTAGGTTGCATTTATTTTAAAGTTGTTGGTTGGGAATGAATGGATTAATAGGTAAATCATTGGAGATTGTTACTGAATTTATAATTAAAAATATTACTGCAATATTTTCCTCTTGCCTGTGAAGATGCATTAAAATGCTAAAAGGTGGGAATGCGTGGTGTCAGCAGGGTGTTATGACAGTAATATTATAAATGTTTGTACAGGTTGTCACCAATATTTGAAGCCACTTGTAAAAACATCTCCTTAATATAATACATGATTACCCTACCCTGCTGTAAGTGGTGATGTGCTTTTACTCACTAGTACAGAACCTACACATTACTAGTTATTCACCCTTTTCTACCCTCCTTCCCATGATTGGTCTTTCAAAGACACGGTGTTAACAATACTCTAACAGTAGACACAGGGATAACGTTCATGTGATGAACTATGCAGTCACAGTTGAACTGTATAGATGCATTGCATTAATTTCTCATTTACCAGTAACATTGCTTATTTGCATGATTCCATTTCAGCAGGTGCTTTTTCTTCTCAAGATCTGCCAGAGCCTGCAAGTATTTCCCTTGCCTCTCCAAAAAGACGCAAGACCAAGGCCCTGTAACCAATATGATCTCGAATCAGAGACTATCTTTTGCAGTTCTAACAATATCACTTTTGAAATGTGTTATCTTGCAACCTTGTAGAGATGGGAAATGTAATTTATTACAAAGAATCTATCTTTTGATTTAAAAGCATTGCTCTGATAGCTGGACAAGGCAACTCTTGAAGACTTGAAATGATGATGTTCTTTAGCAAAGAAATTGCTATTAATTATGTTGTTAATGCCAAACCATGTGGACTCTGAATCTCAAACACTGGTATGAATACAACTTAGCCATGTAACTTTACAGTTGGCAAGTTCGATATAAATTCAGTATGTTAAAATACAGACTCCAGAAAACATTGTGAAATAGTTCTTTATATATTCCTGTACACTTAGTACATATGAGTTCATGTGGGAGGTGATCTGAAGGCACCCATTCAGAATTAATCTCCACAGGACAATTATGGTCTTGCTCCCTCTCCTTACAGCAGCCGACCCAGAACCACGCTGCCCTCCCGGCTTTCCTCCCCGTGTTCCCTTACGGAGCGCTGCCCACTGTGTTACCCTTCACTGCCCCGGCATGGGTCGGCCTGTCTCACCCTCCAGCTGTCGGAGGGAGGAAGCCCCGGGCCGAACACCTCCGGGTTTTGTGCAAAGCCACGGCTGGGGGCTTTGCCGAGGAAGGTGTCAAGGGAAGAACGGAAGAAATCTCGACTTTTTGACGTACAAACCCAAAACGAAAGTGACGGGCTCGTCGAACACCGTTACACCCCACTGGCCCCTAGCACAAAGCGAACTGCCTTCATCTCAGCGCTGGCAGGTGCGGCCCCGAACGCCCACCCCGCCGGCGGGCTGCCCCACTCGGCCGCTCCAACGGCGACCCCGAGGCCCGCCGGCCTCGTTACGTAACCCAGGCGGCGGCGCCAGCAGCCTCCAGGCCGCCCCCCGCCATCGCCGCCGCAGACAAAGGCCGGCGGACGCAGCCCCCCCTGCCACCAGCCCCAGTGGGAGCCACCTCACAGCCGCTCTCCCCACCAACATCCCCCCGCCGCTTCGCGCACCCCGTGGCTGGGGCAACACCGCGGAGCCAAGGGGGGAGTACGAGAGAGGCGGGGGAGCCGCAGGGCCGCCCCCGTCCCGCCCCCAGGGCGGCTCTGGCCGGCGGTCTCGCGATGGAACTGGTGGAGCGCGACGCCAGTCACGCCGCTGGGCCGACCAGTGTCGGGCGCAGGGCGGGGCGCGTGCGGTGGCCGTTGCTGCTGTGGGGGCGGGAGGGGGAGCGAGGCACGGCGGCAGCGTTGCCAGAGAAGGCTCGCGGCGGCTCGCGGCTCCAGCAGGGCAGAGGCGGGCCGGGCCGGGCTGGGCTGTGGCGAGCCCCGCGCCTCTGCCCCGGCACCTCCTGCCGGCTCCTTCCCTGCTGGCCGTCCAGCTTCTTTTCTCTCCACCCCCTCCCACTGCGAGCAGCCGGGGCCTCCTCCATGCGGGAGAAGAGGAGGAGGAGGAGGTGGGAGCTGCTCGCCGGCCGTCCCCGGCGCCCGGCAAGTCGGAGCCTACCCGCCGCCGCGCCGCTGCTGCCGCATCTCCGCACGGCGCGGACTCGGCGCTGAGCCCTGCCCGCCGCGCCGCCCTCAGCCCCCCTTCCTTCTGTTTCCCCCCCTCCCCATTATTATGCTCTTTCTTTTTTTTTTTTTTTTTTTTTTTTATTTTTTCTTCCCTCCCCCCCTCCCCTTATGTTCTCCTCCCTCC